>ML827569.1:0-21959 GCA_009831015.1 Picea engelmannii | reverse complement strand
TATTTACTGTTCATGTTAAGTAGTTTAATATAAATGATAGTTTAGTTAGATTTATATTACATTGTTTAATTTCAGTAATATATATTAGATTGTTTAATTTCAGTAGTTTGTATTTCTTTTTCATAAAATACAAAAGTCAAAAAGGAGATTCTTGGCTGTCTTAGGGCAGAATACATATGATTTTTACAGGTTTTAATCAAATCTGTGGATTATCCATAGTGTACATTTGTGAATAATAAATATTGCAGCTGATAATTAGGTAGTTGATTTGAGTTATTATAATAGTAATTAGTGGATTGTATAGAGTAATTAGTATTTAGTGTATTAGTTTCTTTTCTTTGTTTTATTAGTTTCTAGTTTCCTCTATTTTAGTTAGTTTCTTGTATTTAGTTAGAGTTTAGTTTGTTTTATTCACCTCTAGTTAGATTTCTTAGCTCAGATCATTTCTCTCTGGTTTTCATAGGAGACCTTAGAGTGGCCAACGGAGCCGTTAAACTCGTCAGGGTGGTCCATTCCAAACGGCTTGGGTTATTTAGACAACCCCAGACCGGTTCCACTCTCCCAGTTGACGGACGGTCAATTTCGCCCGTCAACAGGATCTTAATCGATAGTTTTCCCATGAATTATCATTGTCACATATTTAACATGGTGAATAGAGTTTATCATGTGTTAATTTTTCCTACCTTTAGTCAATTTTATTCCAAGCTCTGTCACTAATCTTTGGTCATGAACATGTGTTTGCAAGCTTGGGATTACATTTATGGCTACATTGGCATTACGAATTTACATAGTTCATTATTTTCATCCAGTGTAGTGTAGGATAGGAGTAGGATAGAATAGGCCAATTGTGTTTCCTTTGCATGGTTTAGCTTTTCTTTCTATTTTTTTAATTAGTTTTATGTTTGTCTTTTCTTTTTTACTATTGGATGAACATTGAATGAGTTTCTCAGCAAAGGTGGAAATAAATAGAAGGCTTGCATGTTGATTTTCCTTGAACGTATTTTTAGGTCCAAAATTATTTTGATATGGAAAAATTTTACTTTATCTCATCCTCAAAATTTTCTATGTGTTGCGTAATTTTCAGATCATTGATTTTATGCATGTACACCATGTTAAAAAAAAATTCAGGGATTGCCTCATCTCGCAAGTGGGATATTTTAAATAAATATACTATTCCATCCCTCTTGTGGTGAGAATGAGCACTCATATTTGTCTCCTACTCATATCTACATGATTCTAATTGGAAAAGTTCGCTCGACTGAGATTATTTTTAAGTTTTGATTTTGTTGTTCCATACATAGTGAATGGAAGTTTTGATTAATTAATTTCTACCCATTTGAAATACAAGCCACTACAACTCCTTGTAATTCCTTTGGATGATTATTTTGTCATGGGTTTGGATTTATCTAAGTGTTTCGTTTCCCATTGACTGTTTTCTTTGATTACTTTCAACCAACACAATTTTCTATATAGAGTTCTCTTAGCAAAGTAAGCTTGGATGATTTTCCTTTTGAGTTATTTCTCTTTCAACGCCTTTAGTTTTAATTTTTGAATTTTAGCTACACATATCTCATTCTCTATTCAAATGGCCTTTTAAGGATGATTTTTCCTTTGATATTTCATCTTTCCTAATCCAAGTTTCCTCTTATACACATTAGAGAGAGATATTTTTTCAAGCTCCCTGGAAAAATGTTTTGACAATGTGGACAATACAATTATTTAAATATTTTTGTTGATATCCACTCCAGAAATTTCTTGAGAATCCATCATTTTATTCCCAAATTCACTAGTCGACTAAAGACTCAATCTTAGCACTACGAGTTCAATGAGGATTTCAGACATGATATTTTCTTGGAATGTATCTTTCTATCCTTTGGATTTGTTGATTTCAAATCACTCATTCTGGTTGCATTCCTGACTGATCTGATTTTTATCATGGTTGATTATTGCACACTTATCTTAATGTCAAATCCATTCAAATGCTTGGGAGTTATAAATCCCTCGGTGATAAATCTCCATGCAACTTCTAAGATTCCAAATTTCAAGCTCTCAACATTTATTTTCATCTTAGCCATGATAATAAGTTTCAAGATGTGAATTTTTCATGGGATGTAACTCATCAATTTATTAGGCCCACACTTTTCAGCACTCCTTGAACCAAAACTCGATTTATTCATAACTTGGGAAGATAAGCATGTTTGGGTTATGTTAGAATATATTTATTTGATCCCTCTTACTTATGAGCTTGCTAATTTTGTTTTTCATATTATATGCCTCATTCTTTTGAACGAAAAACCTATCTAGTGGAGAGACATGCTACACACTCTTCTTTTTCATTTCATTTTCTCCATATTATATGCCATATGTAAGCTCAAGGAAGTGAAATTTATGGTTTCTCTACTTCAAAAACTCATGGGAACTTGAGGATATCAATTCCATGGTTTTTCCTATCATGCAAAACATCAACTTCAACTCAATGGAAATAAGGTTTTGGTCATTTAATTCAATTTGTATTTCTAAATGATATATTTCATTCGTGATGGGGAATTCAATCCATCTAGGATGTGATATGAGATTATTTGCACCTCACCAAAGTGTCTTAATTGTTATTATTCACACAATGTTTTCCGCTTGCCTCTCACAAGGTTAATGAAGATGATCATATGAATGTTTCACATCATTATCATTAATAATCAAAGGAAACACATACCTTGGGGTGTAATTTTGATAATCTTTGAATCATATTTTTATGACTAAGGTTTGTTGGTGGACTAGTATCTTTAGAAGATAGATGGAATTGAAGTCTAATGGTCTTGTTTGTTTGATTTGATTGATTTTGATTACAGGAATGATATGGAATGTCTACAGGATCTAAATCTCAAAAAAATCAATGAAAATAAGCCTCATGTTAAAGGGAATATTATGAGAAGAGAACATAGTGTTTATATATCAGGAAGAAGATTGTGATATTTGACTGAATGGACAGAAGATGGATACTTGATGAATGCATTAGAACTTGCATAATTCTTATGAAAACCAATATAGTTCAAGTTTTTGAATAGTATATCATGTTTTTCTTAGGATTATTTTAGTTTTTTGTAGTCATTTAGAGGAAGCGTTTTTCCCAAAATGTCTAAGAATTGATTATACCATTCTCTCTTGTTATGTAGTTTGGGAAATGACTTGTGTGACCAACAGCTCAGAATTTTTTTCTTGAAAAGAAGGAAACTTAGGGAAGTGTTAATCTAAATTTGGTTGCTCATATTCATTTGAAATACCTTTTTTAATCAACCAAGATTGCCACTAAATCAACAATTGATCAGAACTATATTCTCGTTCATATATTCACATATTGGTTCCTAATCTAGTTGATGTTTGAAGTCATTTTAATGATTATTTTGATGACCTCCAGAAATGTATTATCTCCTCTTTTCTTATCAAATTGAATAATTTGAATCTTTGTGGTTACTGATGATTTTCTATGGCAGAAAAAAAAGTAATATGTTGGTAAAATACATTCCATGAAATGTTTATTGTTAAAAAAATAATATGCAAAGGACTTGCTTATGTCAAGAAATATTCAGAGCTTATGGGTTTGTGGAATATTTCATGTAATTGGTTTTTGAAAATTTTTTCTGACTAAATTATCCATTAACCCATTTTTCTAGATTCCTGGAAGCTTGTTTTGTTGCACTAAATGAAAGGAAAATTCTATGTGACAATTGGATTGGAGTGTTGGACTACGATTTTTGTTAGAAAAAAACCCGCAGGAATTAGTCTCCACCACAATCACCAGAGTTAGGATCCATGAGAGGGGGTTAACCCATGTTGTGAAACTTGCAGGAAGCGTTGAACCCAATGTCCAACAATCTCCCCCCAGTGTGTGTCGGACGAGTTTCGAACTCGGGACCTATCAAATTGACACCATTTGTTGGACTATGATTCTCGTTAGACAAAAAACCATATGTGTTATTCTTTTCCACAATCTTTGGAGTTAGGATCCATGAGAGGGGTTTAACCCATGTCGTGAAACTCGTTAGAAGCACTGACCCCAATGTCCAACATGGAGGATTGTGTTGCAATTTTTTTCCACTAGATTATTAATTCTCGTAATCTTGCTTGTTATTCATTTTAGATCCTTACCATGAGAATCCTTTTACTGGGCTTGATGTTGAATGATTAACATTTATTGACTCACTATTTCCCTTGACTTACTTTCCAAGATTTCATTGAAAACACTTTCGTTGTTGTTGCCCCACATTTATTATTTTTTGTTGGGTTCTATTCTTATTTTTTAGCCAGTTTTCATTCTTTCTTGATGACTGACATATTAGCTTTAGGTGTTTTTTTAGCTTATTTATCTTTTCATAAATTGACTTTTGATCTCAACACTTGATTTTTGCTTGGACATATTGCTTTCATCTTTTAATTTGAATGTTGGTAGTTCCCTGAGCTAATTTGACTCCTTAGTCTACCTTGAGGATTACTTTTAAAATTTGAGTAAGGGGCTAGTCAAATTCTGGTCACATAGTGAAGAATTGTTTTTGCAAGTCATGAGATGCATGGGTTGCTCTATACAAATGAAGATTCATGAAGTTTTTAGTTGTAGGTATGGACTGATAGATATGGTGGAAAACATGTTCCTACTGAGTGTACAATGATAATCCATAAGAATGGGAAAGTATCTATCTATCCTTTTCTTTAAGCTCCATTAAATTCATATTAATAAAGCAATCAATACTATGATGGTTTTTGGGGAGACCTGTGGGTTAAACTAAAATGAATAAAATCTACTTGACAAATCAAAGAAACTCTTGTATCACCATGCTTCCTACACTGATCCAAGAGGATATATATGGCCACATAACTATTCCAACTAGCTAAAAAATGGTCTTCTAGCAATTTACTATTTTTAGCAGTTTTTTCGGGTCCTAAACTTCCAGGGCCATTTTGAGGGCCTAAATGCCATTTTTTTCACTATTGGGCACCTCAATGAGGGAAATAGAATTTTATTGATCCCCCCTAAATGAAAAATCTCGGAGATACCTTTCCAACGAGCTATCGTTCACCCCAAACAAAGATCGTATGCCAAAGTTATGCCCCCAGGAAGTTGATACACCAAACTACCCAAAACGAGGTCCACAAAACTGTTGGTTTTTTATCTTCTAGGGTTAGGGTTTTGGATTTTATTTATGTTAAAAATGCCTTTGGAGCCTCATTGTAACGATCATCTTCTTGTGCATGACCATATCCGTCACATCTCTTCTCATAGATAAGTTGCCACCATTCTAGCAAGCTTGTTTTCAGTCTACCTTTTACAGTTTCAACATATTTCTTATTTAATAGAAGTCAAGTTTTACTGTATCTTTGTTATTATTCATTGTGCCCATGTGTTCATATTATAATTTTGTGTTTTCATTTTGTTATGCTAATAAATCTGGACCATTGGTATCAGAGCGGTCTGCTCCTTGTCATTTTTTTAGTGCATTTCCCTGACGTGGTCAGGGTATAGAGAGTTGGGTCTCAAGCTTGTTTCTCTTGAGGAAAATTGCTCTCACACATCCAAGAAACCATCCATAGCAGGAGAAAAAAAAATTATGGGATAGGAGATCCTTTGAAATTTTTTCTCAAGGAATCCCTTGAGCGACAGAGGAACGAGATGATGAACATATTTGTACAAATCCTTCGACGATTGTTGACAAGCGATGCATCCACCTCAAGTGGAGGCACCACCCCTTTCAAGGTACATATCAATTTTTATATTCCTATATTTTAAGGGAAAATAGATGTGGATGCCGTAGATAAATGGTTAAACCTTCTATAAGGGTATTTTTCTATCCACAACTTTTCCAATAGAGAAAATATTACATTTTCACTTCTCAAGGTCGCCCCCCATGTCGAATATTGGTGGGGGACTTTCTGTGAGAAAAAGGAAATAAAGGGATCCACATTATTTGTAGTTGCACCCACTTGGGGTTCCTTTAGGGACTTGTTCAAGGAACAATATTACCCTGTTGGTAACTATGCCGACCAGTGCATGAGATGGACCACACTACAGAAAGAGAGGGGCCAAACATTTTCGGAGTTCAAAAATACTTTCCATACCTTGCGCACCAAGCTGGGTATCAAAGAATCAGAGTGGCATCTAGTTCTAAAATACCACGGGGATTTTCATGGGTACATCCAAACAAAAATGGAATTTCTAGACATCTCATCAATGGGAGCTGCCTATCGATATGTTGTCAAAATATAGCAGAAATTTAGGCACCAGAACAAATAGGAGTTTGGGTCTGCAAATACACAATGACCAAAGAATGATAAAGATGGCTCTAACAAACAGCCTCTTGAAAACCAATCCAAGCCACAGGAAAAAAGGGTAATTGAAATACGAAGAATGAAAATTAAAAGTGGTGCGACTTCCACAAAATCCCCTAGCACAACACGGATGAATGCCGCTCAAAACAGTCATTAGTGGTCGAGATCAAAGAAAAATAGCTAAAACTAGATTCATAATCAGATTCATAAAATAATGGGAGAAGATAGATCATCGATGCAGACCCCACTGCTACTGTCGTGACCACAACAATTCAACCAGAAGAACCAACAAATCCTGAAGAGGGGGAGTGCCTCTTCCATTCATAGATGTGGGTGGAGGAGACCTCATTTCATTTCATTGTTGATAGTAGAATCCAGAAGAACCTCATCTTAGCAGAGGTTTTCAAATAGTTGGGATTGTCGACAACACCACACCTGCAACCATACAACATCGGGTGGCCTCACCAGGGATGAGATCTCTGTGTCAGCCAACAGTGTTTCATGTCCTATGGAATCCATCCCTTCAAGGATGAGGTATTGTTTGATATTTCCCCTCTTGATTTTTTTGATGTTCTTTTTGCCCAACCATATATGTGGAAACGTCATGTTGTTTATGAGTCTTGACCCTGTAGTGTCATTGTTACTCTGGGGGTTAGCTCTACAAGATACCGAAGGTAGTTCTAACTATTGTTCCACCAAAACAGTTTCCCATGGTAATATCTCATACTGCAAAATTCAACCTCTTCATAATCTGTTCAAACGATGAACAAAAGGACATTGCAACCACTGCATCCTTGGCCCAAGAACTTTCTATCCAACATAAGAATATTGTAGAAGAGAAATAAGATATTGTTTCTTCACCTACAAGGGTGCCTACACACTGCCTATTCAAGCCTAGATACAAAAGGTTGGTTGAACTAATTCAACCCCGCAAACAATTGGGTTCATGACAACCTTCAATAAGTTAAGCAACACAACTTCTCTAACAAGGAAAGTAGCTCACCAAGATTTGGATTCATCAAACGCTTTCCCCTCTCCCGCGGGAACTCCATGCAATGGAGACCATTTATTCCTAAGGAAGGAGGATTTATCCAGGAGGATATCAGTGGCCACCCACCTATTCCAACTGGATAAAAACAATCTTCAGGCAATTTACTATTTTTAGCAGTTTTTCAGGTTTTAAACTTTTGGGGCCATATTGAGGGCCTAAACGAAGATTTTTCATGATCGGGCACCTCAATGAAATCCAAAGGCTCTGATTGAGACCCAAAAAGGAATATCCTCATCTATACCTTTACAACGAGCTATCGTGCACCCCAAACAGAGATCATATGCCAACATTATGCCCTCGGGAAGTTGATACACCAAACTATCCAAAACGGGGTCCACAAAATTGTTGGCTTTTCATCTTCCGGGGTTAGGGTTTTGGATTTTATTTATGTTAAAAATTCCTTTGGAGACTCATAGTAACAATCATCTTCTTTCGAATGATTGTAGTCATCACATATCTTCTCGGAGATAAGCTGCCACCATTCTAGCAAGTTTGTTTTCAATTTGCATTTTACAGTTTCAACATATTTCTTATTTAATAGAAGTCAATTTTTAGTGTATCTATTTTATTATTCATTGTGCCTCTGTGTTCATATTATAATTCTGTGTTTTCATTTCGTTCCTCTCATAAATCCAGATCATACACACCCTATGTGCATATGCATATCTATATATAAATCTAAAAGGGTGAGCATATTTTGAAATAAAAGGGAAGTTGAAAGTACTATTAAAAGTGTGGGAAGTACAAGTAAACCCATCAGGGATATGGACACCTACTGGTAGCATGGATATGCTTGTATGATACTGAGGAAACTTTAGCGGGGTTGTTATCACTCCAGGGGTCTCTTCAGGTTGTAGATCAAGAAAGCCTGGTAACTTTATCAGAATGCTTAAAGATGTATGTAGAAAATGGATCAAAGTGAATACCTCACACACTCAATGTTCAATTCAATAAATATTTGGATAAATCAGGACAAAACAAGGCCACCAAAAGGGTACTGCTCAGAAATTTGTTAGCTGAGATGAATGAAAGAAACTAATTATATCAACAATACCACATTCATCAATAATGTATGTGACAGGTCAAGTATAAATAGAAAATGAATTATGAATCTATGTTTATTTATGCAGAGATAATAAGGAAATTATAAATCACAGAATAAACATTGAAATGAATAATAGCTCAAGATCACAAGTACAGAAATGGAAGGTAAGAAGAAAGTCTGAACAGTATCCAATGGCAGAAACTTATCATTCCATGATATATTTATAAAGGTATGGATCACAAAGAGTACATATGAGAATTCAAGTTTGAACCCTTAATGTTGATGCTTCTATGGGCTTAAATAGTTCTTACAATATAGTTGTCAGATCCTCAAAGGATGGATCTCAATGACACTAGTTTAAAAGAAATCTACAAGATTACAAAAGATACGATTTCAGATCCTATTTTCAAGGGATAGATATCCCATAATAATCCCAAGACCTTAGCTCCGCCTGATCTTCCCAATGGGTGTAGGAGACCATCATCATTGACCTCTAATAGCCAGAGAACTAACCCAATATTTGGCTGCTAAAAATCAGGTCGAATTTTGACCAAATCTTTCACACACAGAGATTTGACGAGTTTGTAGTGCAATACACTGTGGAACCCTGCTTTGCGCTACCAACTGGTTGTAGGAGACTGTTTTAGGAAATAATGAGTGAACAATTGATTTGAAGAGTGAACTAGGTGTTGAAAGGAGTTGATTTAGGCCTGATAATTCATGATATAATCTGTGTAGCCTTGAAAACTTCAAAATTCATGACAAAATGTTTTTTGTAAGTGAAGACTTGTCTTGGCAAAAACATATTAATGTCGATTATTGATCCTATTGAGACTACTCGGGATTTGTCTCAACACATATATCATACATACCCCCCCTTAATATAACATAAAAATTACTTCATCATCTATCATCAATCACACAAAATTTTAAAACATCTTGAATTAATCATCAAGCTTGGGAGAACTAGAAGAGGTAATCTCCTTCAAGAAGATAGCCAAATTTTTCTTATTAAGCATATTTTTGGCCAAGTATACGTTCTTTGTTAGCCTTCTATTATCTACTCTTAGACTGAGGTTTTGTTTGTATATATTGGCTAATTTCTTCTTCTGAACCCTCTTTCTTCTGATGTTCTTCTTCAACTGATTGCATTCCTCTGCTAGTTCATTTACTTGGCTTGTCAATTTTCTACCAAGTGTGATATTTTCTTGATGTAACTTCTGATTCTTTTCTTGGACCTCTTTAAGATGACTGTCTACCTCCTTGAACAATTGATCCCAGTCCTCTCTAGGTCCCTGCTCTTCCTCTGAAGCTGACTCTGGTGGAGATTATCTCAACTGGACTATGGCTTCCAATGTTTCCTTTTTAAGAGGGGGAGCTTTAAATTTTGACAACTTAGCACTAGGATTTACCATATCACTGATTTGAATAGACTCCTCTGCTAAAACAAGATTCCTACTTGAGGGCCTTTTGGGGAATGCTGTGTCGATTTCAACTTGGATAATTGGCGGATTGTCTTCAATTTCCATTTGAGGGAGCTCTACAAGAGGTTTTTCTTGTTCTTCAATAACAATTTCTTGAGCCTTTTCTTTTCTCTTATTTCTTCCATAGACTTGTGCAAGTGATGGTTTTGAAGGAATAAGATTTTGAGAAGGTTGATTTTTTTTTAGATGCATGGGGGACAGTAGAACCAGAAGGTTGGGCTATTTCAGGTGTAAGAGCATAATGGGCAAAATCTAGTGCTACTTCAAATGCAAGAGAAGGAGGGTCAATAGGAGGTGGTATCTTAGATGAAGGGACATAGGAGTCAATCAGAGGTGTTGCAATCATCTTCTTATAGGCTTTGTGTTTAGGAGGAGAAGGAGGCAAATCAATGTGGTAGTTTGATACAAACAAGAAGGTAGGTCAATCCTTCCCTTCCTTTTTCAACTATTCAAGAACTATAAGTTTAATTAGAGCATGGTGGAAGATAGACTTTTGAAGCTTATTGGGTTTTCTTTGTGCAAATGAAATCAACCTTTGCAAAATCTTGAAGAGGAAAAAGGATAATTATATCTCTTTCTTACCATTGAAATGGAGAAGGAGCTTGAAATGGTACTGCAAAACCCAGTTGTATCTTCCTTCACATGTGAAAAACCTCTGAATTATGAATAACAGCTTGTCATAGTCTTCTATCATCCATTTATTAGGGACACCCTTTACTAGATCAACTCCTCTATGTTTAGGTCTAAGCATATATTGGCACCAGTCTTCCTTTTCAATTTTCTTTGCTTTGAACCATTGTTCCCCTGTCCTGGGGATCTCTGTCACTTCACCAATCATATCTATTGTCACATGGATTTCTAGGGGACCATTTTTTGTTTTTCCACCCTTGTATTTCTATATAAATTCCCTTGATACATCAAGATGGTATCCTTGCAGTTTCTGGAAAAACCTCCAGCAACCCAAGCGTTTGAAGGAGTCGACATGATTAATATCTTGCTCAATAAATGAAGTGTCTGAAGGCTCAAATATGACCAGGGAGCCCAACCTTCTCCTGGGAATGGGGTCCTTCCTTAGTGCCATGAGAGAAATGAGAACCTGCTTAAATTGTCTCTGCACAAGAAATGGTGAGAAAAAAGATCCCAATGAAGAAGGGCTTTATTGAATGTATGCAAACCTTGAAACCCTCTGATGGCAAGATGTAATTGTGGAGGATACCCTCAGTACTTTGATGATTGTCAAAATAACTCGGGCACACCTTCTCTTAATATTTTTCCTCATGAAAAATTCCAATTTCAAAACATGGCCTTTTCCCTCTGAGTTTGTAGCGCACCATACACTGAAATGATGCTTTGCTCTGATAACAAGAGCTGAGTTGGTAGCACCTCCAGTGAAAAAGTACACAAATGTGCTACAAACTCGCCATCATGAAGGGGAATGATAGATAAAGGTCAAATCGTGATTTGAGAGACATATGATGGCTTTTAAAAAGACAAAAACTAACTTATATGACCCATGACTCATCAATAGGAGATAAATGACTTATCTTTTGACCCATAATGACCTTGGACAATGAACATGACAACCACTTAGTCAGTTTTTACCCTATGTTACATGAGTCACATTACTGACTAGACTTATGAAGGGCATACTTTATTTAATGACTCGTGAGATTAAAACTACAAAAATCACCTAAGACAAGAATAAAAAGAGGATTTTATTGGGAGATAACATATGTCTCTAATTGGGGATGGAAGCCTCCCTGTGAGGTTCCAAGGACTCGCAAGACCAGTTTCCTTTCCTATCACCTACAAAACTTATAAAGAAGTGAAAATGTTTTTCCATTGGGCATGGAGTTATTATGAGACTAAAACTGAAAAATAAAAGATATTTACAATGGAGAAGGCTTAAAAATCCTTAGTAGAAATAGGTTTTGAGAAAATGCCCATTGACTGGGCCACCATATACTTCATTACCTTCTAGATTATGCAAGAGAAAAGTGTTGTTCTGTAGCACTTGAGTGATGATGAAAGGTCCAGTCCACAATGTGTCAAATTTCCCATGCTTGCCTTTATCCCGTCTTTAAGCATCCCACTTTAAGACAAGATCCCCTGTTTGGAAAACATCTTCCTTATCCTTTTATCAAAACTCTCCTTCATATTCTTATGATGTAGCTCTATCTTCTCAATTAACTGCTCCCTTATCTGCTGAAGTTCAACTAGATGAAGAATCCTTCTAACCAAATCATTTGGTTCCCCTTCTTCTTCTTAAAATAATTTTGCAACAGGTAATGCTATTTGGATAGGAAAAATGGCTTTAGTTCCATACACCATCTTGAAATGAGAAGTGTCAATGAACTTCTTATTTTTCACTCTATCATCCCATAGTGAAAATTTTAATTTAGAATCTCAACTCCTTTGATATTCTTCAAGTAATTTTCTAATGATCCTCACTAGGATTTTGTTTGATGATTCAACAAGGCCATTTCCTTGAGGATAGTAAGCAGTTGAGTAAACTAGCTTAATACCCATGTCTTCACATAACTTCACCAAAACATCAGCTTTAAAATCAATTGCATTGTCAGTAAAAAGTCTTTTTGGGCAACCAAATCTAGAAAAGATATAATCATTCAAGAAATTTATGATAACAGAATGAGTGGCATTCTTGGTGGGAATAGCCTCAATCCATTTTGTAAAATAATTAGTTGCCACTAGGATCCACCTATGTTTGCCAGTTGATGATGGGTGTATCTCTCCAATAAAGTCCAACCCCCATTGTTGGAAAGGTCTAGTGAATACAATGGGTTTCAATGGAAGGGATTTTAGCTAATGTTTTCCAGTGAACCTTTAACACTTGTCACACGTCCTAACATAGGAACAAACATCAAAAAATAAACATGGCCAATAGTAATCATCCCTCAAAATCTTGTGGGATGTAGTCTTCCATTAATGATGGCCACCACAATTGTTGCTATGAAATGGATGCATAACCTGAACTGATTCTTCTTTATCAAGACATCTTAACAACATCCCAGAGTGGTCTTTCCAATAAAGTATATTTTCATTAATACAAAACTTGATTGCCATGAGTTTTAATGCTCTCACCTGTGTAGGATTCATATCTGGAGGGGCTACAAGGGTCTGCAAAAATTGTATTATACTGTTGTACCACCCACATGAGGACAAATTTTTCGAAACTGGAAGATCATGACTGTACTTTTCAATACAAATTTTTGATTGTGCATCCTCTGCATTTATGTTGATAAAATTAATTCCCAACACCTCACAATTCTCCTCAGCAAGAAGCTTTGCCAAACCCTGACCCTTGATCAATTTAGTTGGCTCAATGTCAATGCCAAACTCAATGCGTTTGGAAATCCACTTGGCTCTTTTACCATCTATATCTGGCTGAATGATTACATCTCTAACTGAACTAGATGGTACATAAGCTATTACTTTGGCATGCAAAATATAGATCCTAAAAGCCTTAAGTGATTTGATCAAAGCATAGGCTTGTTTTTTAATAGGGTCATACTTTACCTCCGCATCTCTTAATGTCTTGCTGAAGAAATCCATTGGCTATTCATACCCCTGATCATTTCTCTGAAGTAACACTGTTGCAATGGTGTCATTAGATGCAAATGAAAAAATGTAAAAATATTTACATTAGTCAAGGTTGATCAAAGTAGGAGATGACATAAGAGCTTTCTTGATAGATTTAAAAGAATCCCTTGTTGCATCATGACATTTAACTTCTGAATCCTTCCTTAGCATGTCATTGATGTGTTTGATCAACTCTGAAAAATTAGGAATAAATATCCTAATGAATTTAATCTTACCAAGAAATGATTGGATGTCCTTATTAGATCTTGGAATTGATATCTTCTGAATATCTTCTACTCTTGCAGGGTCAATCTTTACTCCTTCAGCAGTCACTATGTGTCCTAGAATCTTACCTTATTTTAATGAAAACTGAGACTTCTTTGGAGTTAAAGAAATCCCATACCTCCTGCACTTCAAGAATGTATTCCTCAAATGCTACAAATGCTCTTTATGGTTGTGAGAAAACACTGTTAGATCATCCAAATATATCAGAACAAACTTATCCTTTTCACCTACAAAGGTAATTTCCATGGCCCTTTGAAATGTGGCCCCAACATTCATAATCCCAAAGGGAATTTTTGCATACATAAAATTACCCCAAGGAGTTGTGAAGGTAGTCTTTTATCTGTCATCTAGTTGTACTGAGATCTAGTTATAGCCTAAAAACCCATCAATAAAATACATGACACTAGCTCCAGACACTCTTTGTAAGATATGCTCCATCTTGGGAAAAGGGTAGTTGTCTTTTTTAGAGCACTTGTTCAAGTTCTTGAAGTCAAAACGCAACCTAATCTCCCCATTATTCTTCCTAATAAGAACTAGATTAGAAACCCACTAAGAATATCTTAGTGGGTTAATAATTTGAGCATTCAATATTTTGATTTCTTTTTCCATTATGGGTAGAAGAAGGGTACTGTTAGATCATAGTTTTTTCTTAAAAGGAGTGGCTTCTTTCATCAGAAGGATTTTATGCTCAATCACTTGAGTGTCATAGGTATTTAAATCACTGTACTCCCATGCAAAAATGTCTGAAAATTATCTCATCAGGCTGCCATATTCATCTCTTAGTTCTGCAATCAACTATGTGGACAGATTTATAGTTTTTGGGCATTTTTCTTCTCCTAAATTGTACTGAAAAACAACAGGGTCTTCCTCTTTCTTATCAGGTTTCAAAGGAACATCATTATGATAAAAAATCTTCTCAAGAGGTACTAATCCTCTAGGGATTGGATTATTGGGGAGTTGAATGATATCATGGTGCCCAATTTTTCTTTTCAACTTAGGATTTTTTACTTTCTCAACATTTTCATTTTCATTATCTATATGGAGGGCTGAAAACTCATCTACGATTTCTAAAAATCTGACCAATTCCTCATCATCATCAAGAACTTTCCAAAATTTTACATTATCTGGCAAGGATGGTCTTTATTTGACTTGGATTTCATAATTTAGCTTTGTTGGCATAGGTGGATTAAAAGTACTCGCTGAGACAACTAATGAATCAACAAGTTGATTCATAGATCTAGGAATGTATGAAATATTAAAGTCTAGAAAAGAATCAATGAGATTACATACCTCATCTGTGTATGCCTTAAGCTTGACATGCCCAAATACTTTAAACCCCTCCAAATACTTTCAACCCCTGAATATTCATGTCCTTAGCAGCGTTCAAGCCCAAGACCAAGGCCTCATACTCTGCTATATTGTTTGTCACCTTGAAATGCAATTTGAAATACAAATGAATTGTTTCTTTTGAAGGTGAAATAAAGACAACACTTGCTCCTGCAAACTCTTTTGAACAAGCACCATCAAAAAACATGTTCCATATAGGAGTGCTTTCCACTTCTAGATATTTTCTAATAGGCTTTATGAGTTGTAATGATGATGACAAAGAATCATCAATTTGAAGTATACAAGACCCCAAACCTGTATCAACTGAGTATGTGGGATGATTAGTAGGCTCCTTCTCATCACTGATTATATAATCCAATTGATATTCCCTATACAATCTCCTTTGTTCTCCTCCAAAAAGAGGGACATATGCATAAGAAAGGTCATTTTGCAAGGTACCCCCTAGCCTCTTTATCCGTGCTCTAGACAAGAGCATACCTAATTTGGGTGGTACATCAACTACCACAATGTCCATTACCATGCTTCTCATTGGTAACTGAGATAAGGATATGGATATATCTTTTATCAAACCAAGGCACTTGACCTTCCTAGAGTCAAATGAAAATAAATCATGATAAGACTGGGTAATATCTAAACCCAACTCATCCGTAACTTCATTTGGCATGAGATTATGAGAGGCTCCTATATCTAAAAGGAATTTATGTAGAATTTTATCATGGAGGTTCAAGGAAACAAAGAATGGTGGAGAGGTTTCCTCACAGTCTTCAAATATTGGACTAAGGACAATGGTAGGCTTGTCATCTTGGAGATTTTCAACATCAGCAACACTTGGCATGGGTTTAGGCTCAAGGGATTTGAGGATGGTTTGTTTGAAGGCCTCATTCTTCATTAATTCCATGAGTGGTATGGGGATTTTAACCTTCTGAATTTCTAATTCAAAACTAAAAGAGAAAGGGACTTTGTCAGGGTTCCTTACCTCTTGCACATGAGCTTTAAGAAGTACTTAATTCTTGGCTTGAGCTTGATCTTTTCTTGGTTGTTTTTTTGCAAGGGAAACAACTTTATTGGTAGGAGCTTTTTCATCTTGCTTACTATTACTCTTCTTATATCTCAGATTATATCTATTTTGATCATCGGTTTGACAAATAGATTCCTCATTTGAATCTTGATTAGCTTGTTGACTAAACAAATCTTCTTCATAGGCAGCATGTGTCAAGAAAGAAGTATCCCCTTTGTCTCCCAAACAATGCATCTCATCATATTCTTCAGGTTGCTCCTCCTCCATTACTGTGTTTTGAAAAGGGGTTTTGATATTCTGATATTCATTTGCATTTCTATTCCTCTGTAAAATCTGATGTTGCTCATTATTTCTCCTATATGGATTTGGATTTTGAGGAATGAAAGTATTAGTCTCTCTACCTTTTGCAGGATGCGTTTTCTTAAGCTTCATCCAGGACAATTCTGAAGTAAAAGACTCAATCATCTTAGCCATTTTCTCAATATTAGGATCAACACTTGATGAGGAGGATTCTCCCTTTTGTTTTCTCTTCTCTCCTCTGCCTTTCAACTTTTCTGTAGAAAGGATATTAGATTCTTCTTCAAGTGTTGCATATTGCATGTCAGCCAATGTAACATACCTCCTTTCTCTCAATAGCAAACAAAATTCAGCATCAAAAGCATTGGCATATGTGATTTTTGTAGAGGTAGCAATAAGCTTGATCTCAGCTTAGATCTTACTGTACATTTTATTAATTTTTTTGGTGAAGTCTGACACTAATTGACCACTCTCCCTTCTCAAGTTCCCAAACTTTGTAATGTATTACAAAAAGTCTTTCTTATCCCCCCATTGTTTTAATAAAGTATCATCAAAAACTTCAATTCATGTTATAGATCTCGTGGTTCATTCTCTAAACGAGTTCCTGGCCTCTCCATATAATCTTTGCAAAAACACTCTCATCCATACATATTCATTTGTGATATTTAAATTATCAACATAACTATAAAACAATTCAAGAGGTTCTTCAGCTATGACCTCTTCTACCCTTGAAAATTTTGGCATATACTTTTGATAGTCTCTAGTAGGCATTGCGTTTAGAGGATTAGGAAATACTAAAGGGGCATATCTAGCAGCTATAATTATTTCCATCTTAGTGGGATTTCTAGGTGTTGTTGTCATGATAACAACAAATGTAGATGCACTAGAAGTTTGAATTACTAGGGATTGAGATGAGGCTGATATTGAAGATGAGGGTGAGGTAATGAGAGAAGAAGGTATTCTTGGACTTGCAATGGAAGATGGAAAATAAGAAGCTCTGTAAAACTCAGATAATATCTTGGAAAGGTATTCTTCTCCTTTTATAGACAATTCATGTAGGGCAAGCTCAACTGCAATAAGATTTGTATGAATATAGGATGAATTGGGTTCAATTTCAGATTGAGAAGATTCTACAGAGGATGAGAAAATGTCTTCTACAACAAAAGCTAAACTATCTTCTTGAGTTAGATCAGATAATCCTTAAATTTCTGAAACTATCTTTTCACTATCAATTTATGAACTTATAGCTTCAACAATTGTTGGTTTTATTAATGGATTTTTTGGAAAAGACAGAGAGGGATTTCTGGATCTACCTGAACTGGAAGATCCCTTCTATAATGCCTTTCCCTCTTTGATGATCCTCTTAGGATCATATACTGGATCAGTTAGTGGCTGCTGAGGATTTTCTCGAGTATGTGCCTTCTTAGGAGCCACAATTCACCAATGGAGTTGCCAGATAGAACATTACAACTGAACTTATGATGCCCAGCCTTTGTCTATCATCAAAGTTGGGACTATGTCGTCTCCCAGGGAAGCTTGCTTCACACTCCTTTCCCTGATAATGGTGCCAATTTGTTATCACTCTAGGGGTATCTTCAGGTTGTAGATCAAGAGAGCTTGGTAACTTTATCAGAATGATTAAAGATGTATGTAGAAAATGGATCAAAGTGAATACCTCACACACTCAATCTTTAATTCAATATATATTTGGATAAATCGGGACAAAACAAGGCCACCAAAAGGGTACTGCTCAGAAAGTTGTTAACTGAGATGAATGAAAGAAACTCATTATATCAACATTACCACATTCATCAATAATGTATGCGACAGGTCAAGTATAAATAACAAATGAATTATGACTTTATGTTTATTTATGCAGAGCTAATAAGGAAATTATCAGTCACAGAATAAACATTGAAATGAACAATAGCTCAATCTCACAAGTACAGAAATGGAAGGTAATAAGAAAGTATGAACATATTAATGTCGATTACTGATCCTATTGAGACTACTCATGCTTCTTCTCAACACATATACCATACATATCCCCAATTAAGATAACATAAAAATTACTTCATCATCTATCATCAATCACACAAAATTTTAAAACATCTTGAATTAATCATCAAGCTTGGGAGAGCTAGAAGAGGTAATTTCCTTCAAGAAGATAGCCAAATTTTTCTTACTAAGCATATTTTTGGCCAAGTATAAGTGCTCTATTAGCCTTCTATTCTCTACTCTTAGACTGAGGTTTTTTTTGTATATATTGGCCAATTGCTTCTTCTGAACCCTCTTTCTTCTGATGTTCTTCTTCAGCTGATTGCATTCCTCTATGAGTTCATTTACTTGGCTTGTCAATTGTGTACCAAGTGTGATATTTTCCTTATGTAACTTTTGATTCTTTTCTTGGACCTCTTTAAGCTGACTGTCTGCCTCCTTGAACAATTGAGTCCAATCCTCTCTAGGTCCCTGCTCTGCCTTTGAAGCTGGCTCTGGTGGATATTCTCTCAATTGGACTATGGCTTCCAATGCTTCCTTTTCAAGAGGGGAAGCTTTAAATTTTGACAACTTAGCACTAGGATTTACCATATCACTGATTTGAATAGACTCTTCTACTAAAACAAGCTTCCTCCTTGAGGACCTTTTGACAACTAGCGTGTCAATTTCAACTTGGATAATTGGGGGATTGTCTTCAATTTCCATCTAAGGGAGCTCTACAAGAGGTTATGCTTGTTCTTCAATAACAGTTTCTTGGGCCTTTTCTTTTCTCTTATTTCTTCTATAGACTTGGGCAAGTGAGGGTTTTGAAGGAATAATATTTTGAGAAGGTTGAGGTTTTTTAGATGCATGGGGGACAGTAGAACCAGAAGGCTGGGCTATTTTAGGTATAAGAGAAGAAGGGGCATAATATAGTGCTACTTCAAATGAGGGAGAAGGAGGGTCAATAGGAGGTGGTATCTCAGATGAAGGGACAGAGGAGTCAATCAGAGGTTTTGCAATCTTCTTCTTAGAGGCTTTGTGTTTAGGAGGAGAAGGAGGCAAATCAATGTGGTAGTTTGATACAAACAATAAGGTAGGCCAATCCTTTCTTTCCTTTTTCAACTGTTCAAGAACTATAAGTTTAATTAGATCATGGTGGAAGATATACTTATGAAGCTTATCAGGTTTTCTTTGTGCAAATGAAATCATCCTTTGCAAACTCTTGAAGAGGAAAAAGGATAATTCTATCTCTTTCTTACCAGTGAAATGGAGAAGGAGCTTGAAATGGTACTGCAAAACCCAGTTGCATCTTCCATCACATGTGAAAAACCTTTGAATGGTGAATAATATCTTGTCATAATCTTCTATCGGCCATTTCCTAGGGACATCCTTTACTAGATCAGCTCCTCTGTGTTCAGGTCTGAGCATATCTTGGCACTAGTCTTCCTTTTCAATTTTATTTACTTTGAACCATTATTCCCCTATCCTAGGGATCTCTGTCACTTCAACAATCATATCTACTGTCACATGGATTTATAGGGGACCAATTTTTTTTTTCTACCCTTGTAGTTCTGTACAAAGTCCCTTGATATCTCCAGATGGTATCCTTGCAATTTCTGGCAAAACCTCCAACAACCCAAACATTTGAAGGAGTCGACATGATTAATATATTGCTCAATCAATAAAGTGTCTGAAGGCTCAAATATGAATAGGGATCCTGACCTTTTCCTAGGAATGGGGTCCTTCCTTAGTGCCATGAGAGAAATGACAACCTACTTAAATTGTCTCTGCACATGAAATGGTGAGAAAAAATATCCCATTGAAGAAGGAATTTATTGAATGTATGCAAACCTTAAAACCCTTTGATGGCGAGCTACAATTGTGGAAGAGACCTTTAGTGATTTGATGATGGTCAAAATAACTCGGGTACACCTCCTTTTAATAGTTTTCCTCATGCAAAATTCAAATTTCAAAATAGGGCCTTTTCCCTCCGAGTTTGTAGTGCACCATACACTGAAATGATTCTTTGCGCTGACAACATGAGCTGAGTTGGTAGTGCCTCCAGTACAAAAGTACACAGATGTGCTACAAACTCACCATCATGAAGGGGAATGATAGATAAAGGTCAAATTGCGATTTGAGAGACATATGATGGCTTTTAAAAAGACAAAAACTGACTTATATGGCCCATGAATCATCAATAGGAGATAAATGACTTATCTTTTGACCCATAATGACCTAGGACAATGACCATGACAACCACTAAGTCATTTTTTACCCTATGTGACATGACTCACATTGCTGACTAGACTTATGAAGGGCATACTTTATTTAATGACTCATGAGATTAAAACTATAAGAATCACCTAAGACAAGAATAAAAAGATATTTTTATTGGGAGATAACATGGGCTATGGATGCTTGTTGACAGTGAATCAATGTCGAGAAAAGAGAAATGAGGAACACACTTATGTAGATGTTTGCTTGTGATAAAAAGTGAAAACCCATGGTTGAACCAAAACCAATATGAAGTGGGTAGCCAGTAAAAACAATTTACCTCACTAATTGGATCTTTGAAAAGGGTGTGTTAGATTACAAGTACTAGAAATTTTGGATTATATCTTTCAAAATTTTGGCGTCATTGTGGTACCCATGATTATTGGAAAATTGTCTACATTTTGTTGAACTTATCTTTAAAATTCATATCTAAAGTAAAGGCCCTAGACTTCTACGGATATATATAACTGATTTTTCTAGTGTGTCACCATTTGTTGAGGCCACAAACACCTCCCCCCGCCCCCCCTTTACTTTTTATTTTACAATCAAAAGGAAAGGGGCTCCCTGCTAAAATTTCGATATTGTTGCCTAATCTTATACTGCTTGATCCCAATGTTAATTCTTTATCTATCTTGACGGAGTTGGGGGTCTGATCTTAATTGATGGTTGTCTTGGATGAGTTGGTTGTTGATGATTTTTCTAATTGATAATTCAAATTATGCATCTTCCTTCTTGCATGTGGTGCTTCATGTCTTCATCTTTATGCTTTTGCATGCAAATCCTACTCTTCTATTTCAAACTCTAACTCTAAATCACAAAATAACTAATCATTGTTTTGAGTAGAGACTTGGCACATGTAGTATAAAGACACTTATCGACAAAAACCATGATTATCACTGAATAGACCCAACACTCATTTATAAATTTTCTTGAAGGCAGGGAATATAATATTTATGGCATATTGTCAAGTCTCCTTTTAATCACATTGTTGATCTCATTTTTTTGTTTTGCAAGAGTAGGTTCATCGGGCCACTTCATTTATGTGACTTCTCCATCCTTGATATGCTAGTGGGGGAATCCCTTTATCCTTATCCAAAACCTTGAACTTGATCATTTCCAGTCTTACCCTTATCAAGAAGCAACTTACCTTGGTTTACAATTTCAATGAGATCTGAAGCTCCCAAGGATATCAAATGCACTTATCACACAAGCATGTCCCCAACCCTCTTCAGATTGATCTCTATCGGGCTCCTTTTTTTG
>ML827568.1:61296-97499 GCA_009831015.1 Picea engelmannii | reverse complement strand
TGGATACAATCAGACAGAAAAGGGATCCACCTTCAAAACAACAGAGCAAGAAACATATCCAAAAAGATATGCAGAAACAATCAAAGGGGATAGGAAGATATACAAGGAATATTACAGGGACACTCCTCCACCGAGAAGATTCAAATTTCATAATCAAGAATAGACAGATAGGCCTCAAGAAAAAGAAGGATTCATAAGAGCACCTCCTTTCAGAATATCTTCAAATCCCAGGTATCAAACTATATTTTTTGGTTTATGTTATGCATGTAATAATTTTGGACATAAAGATGTGAATTGCAGAGCTAACAACAGGAACATAAACAACTTTGAAATTCATACACAAAAGGGTTATCCAAGAAGGCCTAGTGAAACACAGAGAAGAAGTTACAACAAGTTTGAATCTTTGAGCACTGAAGTGGAATGTTACAAATGTGTGACCAAGGTCATAAAGTTACTTTCGATTCACAAAAGTGTGAGATAAGAAAAGAAGGTTCAAGAAAATTGATTACTACAACTGCAAGAACTTCAAGCAACATATATGTGTTAAGTGAAATTGAAAATGAAAAGTGTTGTCTAGGAAAGGAAGATGAAAGTTGGCTATGGAACAGAATAATGGGTCACATACATTTTGATAACCTTGTCAAAGTCAGCAAAAGAGAAGCAGTCAGAGAAATGCCCCAGATCACGAAACCAACCAACACTTTATCCAAGCATTGTCAACAAGGAAAGCAAACAAAGACCAGTTTCAAATCAAAGGAATATTCAATGACAAGACCACTTGAAACTGTGCACACTGATCTATTTGGACCAACTACAACAAAGGGTTTAAAAGGTGAGAAATAATTTATGTTATTAGTTGATGATTATACAAGAATGACTGGAGTTTGTTTTCTCAAGAATAAGTCAGAAGATTTTGAAAAATTTAATACAAGGAAATGGTTGAAAATGAAATGGATTCAAAAATAAAATACTTTAGATCTAATAATGGAGGAGATTTCACTTCAAAGGAATTTATGGATAACTGCAGTAGTCATGGAATAAAAAGGCAATTCTTCGTTGCTAGGACACCTCAATAGAATGGAGTTGTTGAAAGAAAGAACAGGACAATACACGAAATGGCTCGAACAATGCTAATGGATTCCAAATTGACAGATATATTTTTTACACAGGAAGTGCATACAATAGTTCACATTCAAAACAAAGTAATTCTTAGAAACAACACTATAAAAAATCCCTGCGAGCTATGGAAAGGAAGAGCAGCAAATGTGAAGCACTTCAGAGTTTTTGGAAGAAAATGCTACATCAAAAGAGAAGATGGCAGAATGGGAAAGTTTGACTCTTGTGTGGACAAAGGAGTAATTGTTGGTTACTCAAGTACAAGGAAAGCATACAAGTGTTACAATCTGAGATTGAACAAAGTTGTGGAAAGCATCAACGTAAAAATTGATGAAACAGGCAGACCAGAATCAAAGGAAAAAGAAAATGAATCAAGAGAACAAAGCAAAAGAAGAAAAATAAGTATAAGAGGAGGATGAAGAGAATCCGACAGAAACAGAAGAGAAATTTCAGCAAGTGTCTCCAAAGACACCTATCAGACGAGTACACAAGAATCATCCTTCAGATCAAATTATAGGAAACAAAGATGCAGGAGTTGAGACTAGAAGAAGAATCTGTTCATCAAAAAAACACACCTAGCACTCTTATCTACAATTGAACCAAACTGTTTTGAAGAAACCAGGAAGGATGAATTTATGAATAAGGCCATGGATGAAGAATTGGATCAAATAGAGAAAAATGACACTTGAGAATTGGTTCCAAGACTAAAGAATAAGAATGTGATCGGCACAAAATGGGTTTTCAGGAATAAATCGAATGAAGATGGGCAGGTTACAAGGAACAAATCTAGATTGGTATGTAAATGATATGCACAAATTGAAGGAATCGACTTTGAAGAGACATTTTCCCCAGTTTCCAGAATGGAAGAAATCCATTTTCTTTTAGCTTATACATGCTCCAAAAATATTAAAGTGTATCAGATTGACGTAAAATCATCTTTTCTGAATGGGGAACTTGAATAACATGTCTACATTGAACAACCAGAAGGATTCCAGCTGTCAGAGAACGCAGATTATGTGTGTAAATTAAAGAAGTCCTTGTATGGTCTAAAACAGACTCCTAGAGCATGGTACTCTAGACTGGATAAGTATATATAGTAGGGAGGGTTCAAAAAAGGAAGTGCAGAAAACAAGCTCTACATCAAGGTAAGTCAAGGTAATATTTTATTAATTGAAGTTTATGTTGATGATATTATTTTTGGTAGTGATGATGACAGGTAAAGCCAGAAATTTGCAAAGGATATGTAGAATGAATTCGAAATGTCGTTACCTGGAGAACTATCCTTCTTTCTGGGACTTCATATACATCAAACCAAACAAGGAATTTTTATTTCTCAAACCAAGTATATCAGATAAATGCTAAAGAGGTTTGGAATGGAAGATTGCAAACCAGTTATCACTCCCATGCAAACCAGTTGCAAGTTGAGAAAAGATGATGATTCAAAGTCTATAGATCAGAGGCAATACAAGACAATGATTGGCATCCTACTATATGTGACAACATCCAAACCAGATGTAATGCAGGTCATTGGATAGGTGGCACGATTTCAAACAGCACCAAAGGAATCGCATGTATTAGCAGTGAAGAGTATTTTCAGATATCTCAAAGGAACAGAAGAGTTTGGATTATGTTATACAAAAAGGAAAGGATCTGTCACTTATTGCCTACACAGATGCAGATTGGGAAGGTTTCATTGATGACCAACGAAGCACCAGTGGACCAGCATTCTACTTGGGTGAGTTTTTAGTATCATGGATAAGAAATAAACAATCATCAGTATATTTATCTACAGTCGAGGGAGAGTATATTGCATCAACATCATGTTGTACATAGGTTCTTTGGATGAAACAAACTCTGACAAATATACAGGTTGAGTATGATGATCCCATTCCAATCTATTTTGATAATACAAGTGCCATCAGTATATCAAAGAACTCGGTGATGCACTCCAAGACGAAGCACATTCCAATCAAGTATCACTTTCTATGGGAGAAGGTTGCAGAAAATAACATCAAATTTGAGTATGTGGGCACAAAAGAACAAGTGGCAGACATATTTACAAAACCACTTCCACGGGAAGTCTTTGAGTATCTTCGCCAGAGACTCGGAGTTATTTCTACTCCAAAATGAATTATTTTGAATGTTTATCTTATATGTCTTAGATGTACACAAGGAAGCACCATAAAGAGGACAATTTAGTTTGGGGGAGCATCCCCGGATGGAAAGATACCTTTTCCATTGATGACAAAGGGGGATAAATTCATCAGATGCAGAGGACAGAGGCATGGTTCTAGGGGGAGCAATGGTCACAGATATGCAGAGGACAGAGGCATGTTTCCATCGGGAGCATGAGTGATATGACTTCAATATTGCATGAAATAATTTTAGTATTGCATCAAAGTGTTGTCATCAATGCTAAAGGGGAATATTGTTGATTAAGGTTGGTTTTCATTGATGTCAACCCTTGAAGAAAGTCTGGAAGAAAATTTTGGTAGCACAAAGGCTTGGGTAATGCACCCAAGGTTGTTTCATGTATAACTCTTCACGGTTTGAGAGTTATGGCCTTACGAAGTTGGAGGACCCTCATATGATGGCTTGAAGCCCCAAAAGGTCAAAGAAGTCAAAGATCTTGCAAAGAAGAAATTATTATTTAAATGATAAAGTAAAGTGACAAAGTCAAGAAGGATTATTTAAATAATAAATTTAAGTGACAAAATCAAAGAAGATTATTTAAATGATAAAGTGAGTGACAAAGTCAAGGAGGAATATTTTAATGATAACGTAATGGAGAAATTTCTAATTATGGAAAGTGGTTAACCCTAAAAATGAGGAAAATAGGTTAAGTGACCTATAAATGGGTTAAGTGATCTAGAAATGGGTTAAGTGACCTAGAAGATGGAGAGTATAAATAAGAGGCAAGGATCTCTCATTTTACATCACACTTGAGAATATTGAATATCTATAGGTATCTAAGGTAACCAAAGGATATCTAAGCCAAATTTCAGAAGGAATGTGAAGAAAATAAGGTCGGAATTCAAGGGTGGATAAATTCTTTTGATGATGCTTTCTAAGGTATGTTATTTACAGGTCATCTCACCATTTTTGCAACAACTTATTTTATATAATGATTCTGACCGTTAAATTGCTATTCCATTGAGGAAACATATCCAAGTATCTGTGGTAAAACATTCAACTTGTGGATCATTGAATTTTTGGAGTTACACTCTGTGGAAAATAGGGTTTCTGGCTAGTCCTGAAACTAGTCTAAAATAGGTGTTTTGGGAAAAAATGTCATAACTTCTTCATAATAGGTCCAAATTCAGTAAGACCAAATGTGTTGGTTAGAGTCCAGTATTTAGTATGAATTGTAACATTTTAAGACCGATTCAACAAATATTACATGTGGATCACGCTCTACAAGGTCGCTCTCTAGAATAATCCAGAATTCAGCAAGGTATGCCATTTTTTCTATATATCCTTTTTTGAGAGGTTTCAAGTAGTGACACCTAGAGGAATTGCATAAAACACACTAAAGAACATTGTGTATCAGTTTCAGATCTTTATTCATTATAGGTACATGGTTATGATTATTTCAAGTTAGGGTTGTTGACTAATCAAAAAGTAGTCATGTGAGACTAAAGAAAAGTTTGATGAAAATGCTAGTCCCTTGTTGTTAAAGTTAAGGAAGGTTTGCAGGTATGTGATCATATACACCAGGTCTATTACATATTTAAAAATCATATTTGGATGATGAAATTGATAAGGGATTTTGGTTGAGGTACAAGTTGGGTACATGGTTCAGACAAGTAGTTGATGAGTTGGCACATACATGAGGTGTATAATTGATGATGTTGGTACATATTGATGAGTCATAGTTGTTGAGTAGTTGACACATTATTTGTACATACTTGGCACATGGTTGGTTTCACTTTTTTATGGTACAGGTTGATTACAGGTTGTTTGGTACTGGTTGATGCATGGTTGATGCACTTGTTTATGGTACAGGTTGATTACAGGTTGCTTTGTATAGATTGGTGCATGGTTGATGCACTTTTTTATGGTACAAGTTGATTATAGGTTGAGGTGCATGTTTATGCATGGTTGATGCATGGTTTAGTTTTATTGGTACAAGTTTACAGTGGTATATCTCACAGTGATAGTGTCACAGTGGTTCCATCATTCTACTTCTACTTCAGGGCGGTTGGACGAGGCAAGGATAGGTGGTTGTAACCACCTTCCAGTTGTAGCTGGAGAACATAAGGGGTTGTAGTCTCCTTCTGGTTGTAGCCAAAGAATTAGGGAGTTGGATCTTCCCTCAAGTTGTAGCCTGATAAACTAGGGTGTTGGAGCCTCCTTCCAGTTGCCGCTGGAAAACAAAGGAAGTTGGTGCTTCCAATGAATGTAATTCTTCAAGACATATAAGAAAAATCATTTTGTGGTTTTCTCCTACTTTGGGTTTCAACATAAAACACGAGTGTACTGTGTATGTGTATGATTGTTCATTTGTTCATTGAT
This sequence comes from Picea engelmannii, assembly GCA_009831015.1. Lineage (NCBI taxonomy): Eukaryota > Viridiplantae > Streptophyta > Pinopsida > Pinales > Pinaceae > Picea > Picea engelmannii. Next base: position 91,868 of record ML827568.1, on the reverse strand, counting down.
CATTATTGGATGATAATTCTACATTGATATAACACTTGGATTATTTGGTTTAAAAAGGATTATAATTTCTCTATTACTGATTCACCCCCCTCTCAGTAATCCAACAGTTGGAGCTGGTGAACAAGGGTGTGGGTGCATCATGATTAGTGGGTGCTAATATAAGAGGAAAAACACCTTCCTTCTATGTAACTTGTAAAACAAAATTTTGCAGTTAAAAGAAAAGTGTTTTTGGTTTTCCCAATTGGGTTCCACGATAAAATATTGTGTTAAAATTTGATTGCATTAACAAAAGAAAAATTGACAAAATTATTGTGTCGTTGATTCACCCCCCCCCCCCTCTCAGTGAGAGGATATGGTCCTACAATATACAAGACAAATACCTTGTTCTCTTACATCGTTTTTTGGTGTAGAATCTCATATTTCATCACAACTTGACCATATAGACTCATCAATGGTTTTTATTCCTTCCTCCTTGATTGAAAATAGAAGTATATAATCCCCATATTAATTTAGTTATGTTATATATTTGGGAGATTAGGATCTAGGACATCTCATAGTTGGTCTATATTTTGTCAAATTTTGGGACATTAACTTTATAGACATATTTGGGGACCTAAACATGTTTTTTCCCTTTGTGATGGCTAATGGTTTCCTTATGCTTACCTCAACATTAATTTGAATATGTGTTCTCATTGATAAATTTCAAATGAGCCATTGTGTTCCTAAAATAAAGTTTGTATGAAAAATTTATAGTCCCAACAAGGTAACATTCCAAATATTCCTCATATGTCCAAGTGGAAACCATGTCAACTCACCATGTAAGGTAGCTAAAGGGGTAGTGGGGGGGGTCAGAGGCCCCATAGTGATAATAGTGGAGATCATTTAATGAAAGGTGGACTAGGTCCACTATAGTATTAAATAAGGCCCACTATGGTAGTTAGATATAATAAATGTAAGAGAAATTCTTAGAAGGTTCTACTTCTAGAAGATTCCTCCTCTAGAATGTTCTTAGGTGATGGTAGCACTATATAAAGGGGTTCAAGCAATGTAATGAGATATGAAGAGAATTATTGTATTTGGAGCGGTAGATCAATAGGAGGATTCCCCCTCGAAGAGGCAAGTGAACATGAGAGGATCCCTTCCATAATAGGATCCATTGTATGGTGTTTCCCTACCCTAAGGGTTTGATAGTAATAAAGGATATTTTGCATATTGTTCTTGTATCTCTGTTGTGGTGCTTTTGTATTTAGTATTTGGTTCTTAAAACACCATAATTCAAATATGGAGATATATTAATGTGTGGGAATATGCTAGAAACTTCTATAAGAATCATGGAGTTTCCAAAAGTGTTTACAAACCATTAAACCAACCATAATTCAAACTAGCTAAAACCTAGGAAAAGGAGGGAAAATGGTTTTATTTTTTGTTACCTACAAGTTGTTCCATAGAATGAGAAGGAGTGTAGAAGAGATATTAACAGATCCTAGATATGGAATCATATTGTAGAGGGTTGTATAATAAATAGTGTCTCATGGTTTTTCACTACGCGTGGACAACCCTTATAATAAAAGGGATCCTTTTGTAACCTTACATGGATTGATGTATCGATATTTTATGTCAACCCAAGAGTGAGGTGTTGACCATGCTTATCTATTTGAATGGATATGTATATCAAGGTTTGAGATCCAAAAGGCTTGAAATTTTAGGAGAGGATAATTTTAACCTATATATATGCCAAGAAATTCACCGAGAACCTAGCTTTGCAATTGTAGGAAACAAAAAATATATTAGTGAAAATAACATTAATAAAATAATGCACAACCATTCACATCACCAAAAATGTGTGTGTGTGTGTGTGTGTGTGTGTGTGTGTGTGAGAGAGAGAGAGAGAGAGAGAGAGAGATTCTATTAATATGAACCATTACATTGGAGATATCAGGATCTATGATATCTTAGAGATGGATTTGATTTTATCATATTTTGAGACATCAAATTTCAATGCAATTTTGGGGTGTAGCAATGTTTCTTTGGCCTTGTAACAATTTATTGTAACCACAAGATTTCCTTAGCCTTAATAAAAATAATTATTCACATTGATATTTTTCCAATGAGATATCGTGTGCTTAAAATGGATTTCACATGCAAAATTTAGGCCCCCAAGAAGGTAATGGTTCAAATATTCCTCTCATGTCTAAGTGGTGACTATGTCAACTCAATATTATTAAAATATCGAGAGATATTAATGCATGGGAATGTACTAGAAACTCTTAGAAGCATCATGGAGGGTGAATTTTTTTTTGAAATACTACAACTAACCACGGTTCTATATATTAGAAATAGGCTAGCAAGAGGGAAAAGGTTTAACTTTTTCATTAGTTGTCCATTGTTCCATAGTATGAGATAGAGTGTGGAGGAGATACTAACATCGTAGAGAGACATAAGCATACTATAGAGGATTTTCAAAGAACACAGTGTTTGATATCTTTGCAATAATATTGGAAAACTTTGTAATCTGTATTGTAATGTCCATAATATAAGAAGGAAGAAAGCACAATCCTTAATTGAATGTTGGTTTTCTTGTATAGGTTTCTAGGGTAAATGTATGTGTTCCAATGTGTGGCTTTGCTATTATAGTCTATTTCATATGTCACACCAGTTAAAGAATATAAATGGTGTGTTTTGATTTCTGTTAAAGAACTGAAAATACAAAAAGGTAGTAGCATAGTTTAGCATAGGCTCATTGTAGTCCTTTTAAGTTTATACATGTTTTGGAGAGACAACAATTGAAATATCCAAGGTGGTTTACAATAATGTTGTTATTAGAGAAATTTTAATTAGGTTTCTAGTGGCTTGAGCATATTATATGCTTAAAAAATATAAGTATGTGGGAGAGATGTACTCTGTGCATCTCAAGATCGACACAATAAATATTAAGTAGTTGTTATCCACGTGAATGGAAGAAAAGCATCAGAAATGACCCATTGATCAAAATGATAGAAGATTCATGACATTGAAATCTCAAGTAGTTGATATTTCTAGGATCCTATTCATATTCATGTTCTCTCTTGAAAAAATATCATTCCCTTTTTAGAGAAGCTAGAGTCTCATGAGAAACTAGAATAGCGTGAGGATGTGAGTAAAGAGAAGAAATAACATGATATTGAAAGAGGGAAATACAATAACCAATCTTTTGATCACTTATTTAAAATGGAAACAATGGTTTGGATCAAGTCCTATGAATGTGAGGTAGACACATTTAAGTTGAATCACTGGTTACAACAATTAGAAGACTATTTTAGTGTGCACAATGTACAAAATGAGTAAAAAATAGTTTTTTCTACAATGAAGATAGAATACCAAGAATAGACTTGGTGGGAGATCCACACTAAGGTACTTAGGCTAAGGGGGGACACACTGGAAATGAAGTGGTTCATACTCAAAGAATTCCTCAAGTCCTATCTTTACTGTAATGATCCCAAGCCAAATTTTTCGCTTGGAATCACTAACTATCACTGATTTGTTGATGTGCAAGTGTTTATTGAGTTATCCAGTTATCAAGTGCATTCATACAAGATTCATCCAACACATGAATATCACAATACATACAAGATATAGAAGCATAAGCAAGGATCTGACCTTTTATTATGAGAAATATGGAACCAATACAATAGATAGCCGATCTGGAATAATCATCAAATGGAGGGATAGACAATAGATATGAGCTGCAACAAAATGCTCTACCGATACAAAACAAACCTCCAAAGGCTGAGTAAGAAATGAAGATCAATACAAGTAGATCTAACTACCAATTCTCCAGTTGAAGAATGCCATGCTCCAATAGAAGACTGAAACCCTCAATAAATTGATCCCACTAAAGGAAGACTCCAAATGAGTCCAAACTTGGCAAGATGATAGATCAGGGTGATAGGATCACCCTCCTGAAAACTCAAGATGAACGTCCAAGGAAAACTCCTCCAAACTTTGAATCTTTTGTTGAAGTTGTGCCCTCCTTGCTGACTAGAACCCTAGGTGATTCGGCCCTAATGAGAAAATCCTCCAAATGTCCTGAAACTCCCCAGGAATGTAGATCAGGATATGGTAACTCTGCAGGAGAAGTTTCAAACTCAGATTCCAGGTGTAGCCTTCTAGATCTGAGATTTATTGAATCATAGGACGTCCCCTTTGTCTCCAAGACGTCCCCCTCTGAAGCTAAATATCTGATGGTGATAACTCTCCAGGAAAACCCTCAAAATGACGGTAGTGCCCTTGCAAATAAAACCCAAATGTTGAAATGGCCACAAGCTCTCCTGATTAGCTGAATCGAACCCTCCTCTAGATGAAGGTGCACCCTTGCTAAAAGCACAAGAACAATACGGCCCTGCTACCTCCTGAAGTGCTATATGGAAATATGCTAAGAGTAGAATGGTGTGGAGGAATATTTCATCCCCGAGACCAAGTTGTGGAACAAGGTGAGTGGGTATTTCACCACTGAGTTGCTCACAAGGGTTTGTACAGCAAAACCCCCAAACTAAATGCTCAAGAGCAATAGCAAACAATATACCAAATCCAAAATGAGTAATAGGTGCGCCCCAGCCTCTTACTTATACTTTTTCCTTCTAATTCTCTGTTGAGTTAGGTTAACTCCCAGGGTTAACTTATATTCTTCTATTGAGTTATCTTTTACTCTCTTTATCCTTTTTCTTTCTCAAGTCAACTTAAAAATATAACTTTAGTCTAGTTGACCTTCCCCCTCAGTGTGAGACTATGACCTAGTGGGGGTGCCCAGGCCACTGAGTCTCCTCATCACCTCTCTATCAAGAGGTGGGGGACATTATAGTCTCCCCTGCTTGAAATTGCTTGTCCTCAAGCAATTCCAAACCTGCTTCTCTTACCACATGCTCCTTTTCCCAGGTGGCATTCTCAATGGGTAAATCCTTCCATCTGATCAGGTACTCCTTGATGCTTCAGTTTATGAGCCTCTTCTCTCGGACTTCTAATACCTCCTCCAGAATCAAAAAAAGTTGTCCCTCCTCATCCATGGGGGGTAATACCTCAATGGGTATGATGTGTTGGCCGAGGGCTTTCTTAAGGCAGGAGACAAGGAAGACGTTGTGCATTTTGCTGCACTGTGGAAGCTCCAGCTCGTAAGTTGTGGCCCCTATCTTCCTGATGACTCTGTAGGGTCCAAAGAAACATGGTTGTAATTTGTCTTCTCTGATCCTTTTGATGGAAACCTTCCTATAAGGTTGGATCCTTAGGTAGACTAGGTCACCAACCTTGAAAGTACGATCAACCCTATGTTTGTCTGCTTGGACTTTTTGTTGGTTCTGTGATTTCTGTAGATGATCCTTCAGCTCCTTGAGAATGTCCTGACTATGCTGTATCAAATCCTGTACCATAGGTGCTCTGCTGTCACTAAAAATCTCCCCAAAATATAAAGGGTCGTAACCATACAAAGCCCTGAATGGTGACATGCCTATGGGCATGTGTTGGGTAGTGTTGTAGCAGTACTCTCCTAAATGAAACCATCTAGCCCACACTTTATGTTGTCCTGCCACATAATTTCTGAGATAGCCTTCCACCCACTTGTTGACTATCTCTGCATGTCCGTCCGTCTGAGGGTGATAGCTTGTGTTAGGGGTCAAAGTTGTACCAACCAACCTGAATAATTCCTACCAGAATGTACTCATGAACTGACTATCCCTGTTGCTGACAATGGTCTTGGGGAGGCCATGCAACTTGAAGATCTCCCTAAAGAACAGTTCAGCCACTTGTGCAACACTGAAGTCAATAGCTATGGTTAAGAAGTGTGCGAAATTGGTCAACCTTTCCACTACTACAAAAATGCATTCCTTCCCCTGTGTCTTTGGCAACCTGGTGATGAAGTCCATGGATATGCTCTCCCATTTGTGCTCTGGAATGGGTAAGGGTTGTAGTAGTCCTGTTGGATGCGTGTGCTCATCTTTGTTCTCCTGACATGTAGTACACTCCTTGACATGCTTAATCGCGTCCTCCTTGAGGCCCTTCCATGAGAACCATTCCCTCACTTTCCTGTATGTCTTGTTGATCCCTTGATGTCCTGTCATTGGTGAGTTATGGTACGCCTGCAATATCTTGGCCTTGAAGGATGATTCAGGAACCAAAAGCATTTGGTCCTTATAGTAGATGAGGTCATTCATAATCTTGAAGTTATCATCTTGTACCTTCCCATCCAATAGTTGGCATGCAAACTGATCCTTTGCATACTCCATCACCAGATGGTCTTTCCAGTCAGCTGATACCCCGCTCATGGAAAATATGGATGGCCTCCTGGATAATGCATCAGCCACCACATTGTTCTTCCCTTTGACAAACTCAATGTCAAAGTCGTAGGCCTGTATTCTTCTTACCCATCTCTACTACCTCTCATTCAAATCCTTCTGCTCCAATAGATATTTGAGACTGTTATGATCTGACTTCACCACAAACTGGGAACCAACCAAGTATTGTTTGAATTTGGCTAGTGCATGCATGATAGCCATCATTTCTTTGTCATAAATTCTATAGAGTAGCTCGAGACCCCTGAGTTTCTGACTCTTATAGGCAAGAGGGTGCCTCTTTTGCATCAGTATGACCCCTATTCCTTCCTTGGAGGCATCACACTCCAAGGTAAAAGGAAGACTGAAATCTGGAAGGGCTAAGACTGGGCACATACTCATCACTTCCTTCATCTTGTCCATCGTTATTTGAGCCTCCTTGTCCCGCTTGAAGGCTCCTTTCTTATTCAAATCAGTCAAAGGTGCACAAAGCTGATAAAATCCTTTGAAAAACTTCCTGTAATACGTGCACATACCCAGAAATCCTCTCAATTATGTGAGTGTCTTAGGAGTAGTCCATTCCATGATGGCTTGTATTTTCTCCTGATGTACCTGTACCCCCTTTGCCCCGATGATGTGTCCTAAATAGAGGACCTTTTTCATTCCAAACTCACATTTGGACTCCTTAGCATACAGTGATTGTTCCTCCATGATTGACAAAATCTGATCCACATGCCTGAGATGCTCCTCCCACGTCTTGCTGTAGATAAGCAAGTCATCAAAAAATACCAACAGGTACTTCCTCAATTGCTTGTTGAACACATGGTTCATACATGATTGGAATGTAGCAGGGGCATTGGTTAAGCCAAAGGGCATCACCAAAAACTCATAATGGCCGTAGTGACATCTAAAATTTGTTTTTGAGATGTCTTCCACCCTCATCTTGATCTAATGATAACCAGAGCGAAGATCAATCTTAGTGAAGTATATGGCCCCATGCAATTCATCCAACAATTCATCAATCCTTGGTATCAGGTACCTATTTTTTATGGTCTTTTTGTTCAAAGCCCTGAAGTCAATGCACATCCTCATAGTTCCATCTTTATTCTTCACCAACACTACTGAATAAGCAAAAGGGATACTATTGGGCCTGATGTGCCCCATGTCCAGAAGTTCCTTGATGGCCTTCTCTATCTCATCTTTCTACTTCTTGGGATGTCTGTATGGTGTGGTGATGACTGGTTTGGCCCCTTCCTCTAGCTCAATAATGTGCTCAAACCCCCTATCTAGTGGTACTCCTGGAGGAATAGGCCCAAACACCTTGTGGTGCCTGTCAAGGATTTCTTTGATCTCTGGGGTGTAGTGAACCTTGCCCTGTTCATCCATATGTGTCACAATCCTGCATTTGGTGGCATTTACTATCTCGTCCCTCTGAAATATAGCCTCCATCCTCTTGACCGTGACTACCTTTAAAGCATTCCCTGCCATGCCCCTAAGCACTACCTTTCATCCACCCTCCTCTTTGAATGACATTTCCATCGTTTTGTAGTTGGTGGTGATAGGCCCCAATGTGCTGATCCATTGAACCCCTATGATGATGTTGGTATTCGGAAGGTCCATGACATAGACGTCCTATATCAGCTCATGCCTACCCAAGGTAAGATTCATGCCCGGAATGTATCTATCACATGGCATAGTACTTCCTCCCGCAACCTCCACTTTGAATCCTTCAAATTCTACTGTGGGTATGTGCCTACTCTTCAGTAATGCTGCATCAATGAAGTTGTGGGAAGCTCCTCCATCAATCAAAACCTAAACTTGTTGTCCCTGCAAGACCCTCCTCATTCGGAAGGTATTATACTTGGGCACTCCATTGATAGATTCTAGGGTGGCCATACTGTCATGTCCTGTGATCTGTTCCTCCTCTATTGCCTCAGTGGTTTCTGCCTCCATGTTATGTATCTGGATGACCTCATCTTCCTCCTCGTTGTCTAAAGTGACCTCAATGTAGTGCACCTGACCCCGGCCCATGCATTTGTGTGTTGGGTTCCATGGTTCTTTGCAAGTGAAGCAAAGTTGCTTCTGTCTCAACTCCCTCCTGGTGTTCTCATCCACTCTGCCACGACCCCTGTCAAAACCCTTTGGGTCACATCCTCCCTGATTCATTGGAGGTATTTGGTCTCTTCCTCCACTATTAAGAGGTGGTCTGGGTATGAATTTAGATTTAGCAGCTGGACCCAAATCCCTCGTCTTCCAAATGGCCTCTTATAGGTTGGTAGGCTTGAAGGCCATTACCCAACCCTTCAAGGGTTTCATCAACCCTTCTGTGAAAAGCATCATGAGCCTGGTTGGGGACATATCTTGCACCATCACTGCCAACCTCTGAAATTCATCAATATATGCCTCAGTCATACCTGTTTGCTTGAGTTGGGTGAGCTCCCAAAAATGTAGCTCAGGATCTCCTTGATCGAATCGATCAATGAGCCTCTGAGTGAATTATGTATAGGACATAATCTGATTGTGTCCGAGTGTGATGAGTCCATGACACCACCAGTCATGAGCCTTTCCATCCAAGTACATAGTGGCAAACTTGATGGCCTCCATTTCCCTCATGGGGTTGAGATGCAAGTAGGTATCCAGCTTTTGCACCCAAGATTGTGTTGTCATCTTGGCCGTACCATCAAAGTATGGAATCTCTATCTTCCCTGATCTTCATTCAAACTCAAAACTACCCCTATGGTTCGTCCTAGGTTGATTTCTGAATCTGAATTGGCAATACTGATCAAGGGACATCTGTCTTTGGACCCTCATATCCAAACTGTAGTAGTCCTTGCTACTCCTAGATAATTGTTCCACAAATTCTTCAACATATTCTTGTTTCCCTTGCTCATCTGTGAATGTGGGCATGTACAGTCTAGGGTTATCTCTGCTACCCGAATATTTCATAGTTGTTCATCTGTGAACGTGGGCATGTATGGCCTAGGATTGACCCTGCTACCCATCTGACCCTAGGACGTGCCACCTCCCAGATTTCCTTCGGATATGGGGGCTTTCTCCGGGTTATATCTGATCTCCTCATGGACTCCACCGGATCCACCAACCTCCTTATTCCCATACGTATCAAGGTCCTTCCCTTGATGGGTCACTTGCATCAGAAGTTCAGTTGTCCAAGATTGATTCTTGTTCATTATCTACAGGTTTTCATAAACCTTCTTCAACGTTTCAGAAATTTCGGCCTATCCCCTTCTGTTGGTTTCCTGGTACTCACCTAAGTGATGGACCAAGGTGTTTTTCATGCGGTTTATGCTTTGTTGGAACTTGTCAAATTCAACTGCTAGGAAAGCCAAGCCTTGAGGCTCACGGTCATCCCCTGACCCTTCCATTTTGGCCTTTGTTTCACTACTGGGTTTCTTCTTTTGACCCATAAAGATTCCACTGTACCTCTACATGTGTCGATCCCTCCACAGGTTTGGAGGATCGAAGCTTTGATACCACTATAATGATACCAAGCCAAATTTTTTGCTTGGAATCACTAACTATCACTGATTTGTTGATGTGCAGGTGTTTGTTGACTTATCCAGTTATCAAGTGCATTCATACAAGATTCATCCAACACATGAAGATCACAATACATACAAGATATAGAAGCACAAGAAAGGATCTGACCTTTTATTATGAGCAATATGGAACCAATACAATAGATAGACGATCTGGAATAATCATTAGATGGCCAGATAGACAATAGATATGAGCTGCTACAAAATGCTATGCCGATACAAAACAAGCCTCCAAAGGCCGAGTAAGAAATGAAGATCAATACGAGTAGATCTGACTGCCAATTCTCCAGCTGAAGAATGCCACGCTCCAATAGAAGACTAAAACCCTCAATAAATCGATCCCACTGAAGGAAGACTCCAAATGAGTCCAAACTTGGCAAGATGACAGATCAGGGTGATGGGATCACCCTCCTGAAACCGCAAGTTGAACGTCCAAGGCAAACTCCTCCAAACTCTGAATCTTTTGTTGAAGTTGTGCCCTCCTTGTTGACTGGAACCCTAGGTGATTCAGTCCTGATGAGAAAAGCCTCCAAATGTCCTGAAACTCCCCAGGAATGTAGATCGGGCTATGGGAACCCTGCAAGAGAAGTTTCAGACTCAGATTCCAGGTGTAGCCTTCTAGATCTGAGATTTACTGAATCATAGGACGTCCCCTTTGTCTCCAAGACGTCCCCCTCTGAAGTTAAATATTTGATGGTGATAACTCTCCAAGAAAACCCTTAAAATGACGGTATTTCCCCTGCAAATAAAACCCAAATGTCGGAATGGCCACAGGCTCTCCTGATTAGCTGGATCGAACCCTCCTCTAGATGAAGGTGCGCCCTTACTAAAAACACAAGAACAATACGACCCTCCTACCTCCTGAAGTGATAGATGGAAATATGCTGAGAGTAGAATGGTGTGGAGGAATCTTTCATCCTCGAGACCAAGCTGTGGAACAAGGTGAGTGGTTATTTCACCACTGAGTTGCTCACAAGGGTTTGTACAGCAAAACCCCCAAACTGAATGCTCAAGAGCAATAGAAAACAATATACCAAATCCAGAATGAGTAATAGGTGTGCCCCAACCTCTTACTTATACTTTTTCCTTCTAATTATCTGTTGACTTAGGTTAACTCCCAGGGTTAACTTCTATTCTTCTGTTGAGTTATCTTTTACTCCCTTTATCCTTTTTCTTTCTCAAGTCAACTTAAAAATATAACTTTAGTCTAGTTGACCTTCCCCCTTAGTGTGAGACTATGACCTAGTGGGGGTGCCTAGGCCACTGAGTCTCCTCATCACCTCTCTATCAAGAGGTGGGGGAAATTACATTTACCCTATCAAGTGTGAAGAAGACTACGGGATTTGATGGAAATACTATTGGCAGAGGCAAGGACAAAGTGTACAAGAGTGTAATAGATAGTTTTTAAAGAAACCCATTCAGTAGGGAATAAATCCCTAAGACCTATAAATGGTCATTCAAGTACTTGGGTGGTCTTCATAGTCATGTAAGAAGTAACGTTATGTTATGTAATCCTAGGACCATAGGTGAGGCTTGTGTATAGTCCTAGTACATTGAATCTTGATATTCCATGTCAAAATTCAAATCAAGAATAATAAAGTAAATTCTCTTTTCAGTTTTGGTTCATAGGAGACTTCAAGTTAGAGTAATTGGTAAATAATATCAGTTTATAATGCACAATCACCTTCATCTGTACCCTTTACATTGGGTGAATAAGGATGTAGAATTAAAATTTACCAAGTAGTAAAAGCTTAGATTTTCTATTAGTGCAAATTTTATTGATGAAATAGAAGTCAATGTAATTCCTATTAATGTGCAAGATGTATTGGTTGGTATCTCCTATGTCTATATGAAGGATTATATCTTCATGAGAATGGAAAACTAATACTTCCTAATCAAGGATGTTAATTATTTTATCACTCATGAAAATAAGGGGAAGTCTAAGATCTCTCTAGTTAGTGCATACGAAGCTAAGAGATTGATCATCTCAACCAAGAGTATTCACTTACTTTCTTGAGACAACACCAGAAATATATCAATTAATAGTTGTGAAGGAATCCCTTAAAGAATGTATGAAATGACATAAGTGTCAATTGGAAGAGATTTTGCAAATATATAGAGAAATGTTCCAAGATCCAAAAGGAAAACCACCTAAAATGGAAGTGGAGCATGAAATATAGTTATTGCAAGAATCACCTTTACCAAATATAGGACTATACAAACAATCCATATCAGAATTAGATGAATTAAATAATTAGTTGTAGGAATTGTTGGAGAATACCACGTACCTCACCATGTGATTCCTCAGTTATGTGGTGCCAAAGAAGGATGAAACTTGGAGAATGTGCATTGAATATAGAGATCTAAACAATATCAGTCTCAAGAATTCATACCCTTTTTGCTAGATTGATGTGTTTTTAGATCAGCTACAATATGTAAATTACTTCATAAATATGGATTTTCAATATAGATATCCAATTTTGATCCAAAATAGATCATTTTATATTTTTTCATCTATCTTGGCACTTTCTCGATGGAAAATTGGATGAATTGGATTGCAAGGCCCATTTTAGTGGCAAGTCCCAACTTGGATATTTGTTGTTTTGATCCTTTCAAATGCATTTTGATGAATCAAATGGACCTTTTGGGGGTAAAAACTTTTAATCTTATCTCACATACACTTGACATTATTCTACAAATATAGAACTTTCCAACTGTGAAAAAATCACCTCAATCAGAGCTCACATGCAAAAGTTATACCTCCCACAAGTTGATCTACCTTGTTCACCACCATGGTACCGAGTGGATACCACATCATCCCCCATTACTCAAATAGGTGGGGATAGCTAGATGTGTACTTTCAATAATATTATATAAGGTCCAAAACCTAACACTAATTGAGGGTTGAGGCATGCAAAAACCCTAATCCGAGATGACTATTTGGCCATGTTAAATATTGGGCCACTAGGACAAGAAGGGAGATCATTATTTTAGCGTTGTACTTGTCCCATAATTAATAAAATAATATAGGAGTGGAATTTGAGAGCACAAAAGAAGAGGAAAAATATTTTGTAGCAGTCATTCAGGCCACAATATCATAGGAAACTTCATAGTGAGTGCACCTTTCTTTGTATTTTCATTTTCATAACCGAAGAAAAGAGAGAAGAGCATAGGAATCACCTTCTATCTAGAAACCATATAGAAGTGTGAGTTTTTTAAGTAGACCTTGGTGTACTTGGGGCATGTGATTGTGGAGGTGAGTTGAATATTGATCTTACAAAGATAGAGTCCATCCTTAAATTCTCCACTTTCACTAATGTCATAAAATTTAAGAGTTTTGTGGGAAATACCAAATATTTAAGAAATTTCATAGCATCACTTTCAATTGTAGAAACACCACTTCATGTTGTAACAAGAAGTGATAAGAGTTTCTAGTGGGGTAGGAATATGAAAAAAATCTTTTGAATAACTAGTGTAGAAGATTAGTCAAGCCTTGGTACTAACACTTCCTGACTTGTAGAAATCTTTTGAAGTAGAAATTTATGTTAATGGGTATGATATGGACATTGTTGGACACACCTACCACACTTAGAGAGGGGGGTGAATGAGTGTGGGGATCTTTTCCCCAAAACTTCCCTCTTACACAAAAACTCCTTAGTTAACATTCAACATTTGATCATTACTCATTGTTGTCACTTATAATCAGTTAGATATGAATACATATCAGCAACATATCATCAACAAATCATCTCCACAAGGAACACAAAGAACACAAGATGTATGTACAATTTTTCTTTTTATTATGGACTTCAATCTGAGGGTTTTTCAGCAACAATTGAATAGAGTACAAATATACAAGAGCACCATCTCTATATGCAAGACTCAACTTACATTCTCAGCACCAACTGAGATGAGGCAACAATCCTCAACACATATCAATCTGTCAACATAAACAAGTGCATCAACCATGCACCAACCTGTGTCAAACAACCTGTAATCAACCTGTACCATAAACAAGTGCATCCAACCATGTACCAAGTATATACCAATCATGTTTCAAATACTCATCAACAATGGCTCATCAATATGTACCAACATCATCAACTATATGCCTCATGTATGTGCCAACTCATCAACTGCTTGTCTCAACCATGACTAATTTTGGATTAGTCAACAACCCAAACTTTAAATAATCATAACTTTGTACTTGTAATGAATAAAGATCTGAAACTGATACACAATTTTATTCAGTGTGTTTTATGAAATTCCTCCATGTGGCACTACTTGGAACCTCTCAGAAAAGGCGTTATAGCAAAAATGGCATACCTTGTTGAATTATGGATTATTCTAGAGAGTGACCTTGTAGAGCGTGGCCCGCACAAAATATTAATTGAATTGATATGAAACAATTACAAAACATAATAAATCTTGTACCCTAACCAACACATTTTTTCTCACTGAATTTGGATCTATTATGAATAAGTTATGACGTTTTTACCCGAAACACCTGTTTTTTACTAATTTCAGGACTGGCCACAAACCCTATTTTCCACGGAGTGTAACTCCCAAAATACAAAGACCCACAAGATGAATTTTTTACAAAAGATACTTGGTTATGTTTTGTCAATGGAATAGAAATTTCATAGTCTTAATCATTATAGAAAAAAAGTTATAGCGAAAATGGTGAGGTGACCTGTAAATAACATACCTTAGAAAGCATCATCAAAAGAATTTATCCTCCCTTCAATTCTGGCCCTCTTTTCTTCACCTTCCTTCTGAAATTTGGATTAGATATCCTTGTTTACCTCAGTCACCTATATATATTCAATATTCTCAAATGTTCCACACCAAAAATGCTCAAGAAGCTCTCCATCAATACTCCAAAAGATATTCTCACAAGAAGCTCTCCATTGATCCCCAAAAAGGATGATCTACAAGAGACCATCACTATATTATTTATACTTTCATCCTTTACGTCACTTAACCCATTTTTAGGTCACTTAACCTATTTTCCTTATTTTAGGGTTAACCACTTTCCATAAATAGAAAGTTCTCCAATACTTTATCATTTAAATATTCCTTCTTGATTTTGCCACTTTACTTTATCATTTCTTGGTTTTGTTACTTCTCTTGAATATTTAAATAATCCACCTTAACTTTGTCACCTTACTTTATAATTTAAATAATGATTTCTTCTTTTAGGTCACTTAACCCATTTCTAGGTCACTTAAGCTATTTTCCTTATTTTTAGGGTTAACCACTTTCCATAAATAGAAAGTTCTCCAATACTTTATCATTTAAATATTCATTCTTGATTTTGTCACCTTACTTTATCATATCTTGATTTTGTCACTTCTCTTGATTATTTAAATAATCCACCTTGACTTTATCACCTTACTTTATCATTTAAATAATGATTTCTTATTTTAGGTCACTTAACCTATTTTCCTTATTTTTAGGGTTAACCACTTTCCATAAATAGAAGGTTCTCCAATACTTTATCATTTAAATATTCCTTCTTGATTTTGTCACCTTACTTTATCATTTCTTGATTTTGTCACTTCTCTTTATTATTTAAATAATCCACCTTGACTTTGTCACTTTACTTTATCATTTAAATAATGATTTCCTCTTTTAGGTCACTTTGACTTCTTTGACCTTGGGGGCTTGTTATCCACAATTTTGGTCATTATGATGATGTTATGATGATGGAAAATCAAGCTCTTCACTAAGAACACTTTCCTGAGAAAAGTTACATTTGTCTGCTTCCAGAAATCATACTTTTAAGGAAGGTTCGCAGGCTGCCTATATATTTGCCTGCGAGAATGCCTAATTCTTGCAGGCTGCATTAAGCTGGACTGCGAGGGGTTCGCACTGTACCTAATTGTTAGGGTGTGAACATCTTCTAAAGGAAGGAAAAAGATAAAATCTTGAACCTTCTAGAAAGGAATCTTCTAGAAGGATGAGTTGGCTTGTGAATGGTTATCTAAGTACTGGCTTTCCTGATATCTTGGGATCATTTCCTATCCAAGTAACTAATCTATCTTCTCCTATATATTGAGGAGAATGCTCATGGAAAAGGTTAGAAGAAAACTAGCAAGAGATTGATTGGAGAATTAGTGGAAGATTATATGAAGGAATGATGCTACAGTAGCCAGAGACACCAGCAAGGTCATCAAGAGTGGTTGATTTTCTTCATGCATGAGAAAGTGTGTGTGTCAGAGCTAGGAGCCATCGAAAGGAGATCTACAACATCAAGGCTCAGGTTGTATGTTTCACTTTCTATTAATTCAATACAGTAATGTGTCCCTTTCCCATAAAGATGATGTCACTTTATTACATAACTCCTTGATCATATGTATAGATTAGCTATTGAATATATGGGTTTGCTTTCACTTCGATTGGTTTGTACTGTTGTGATCTGAATGACACAAGAGCATTGGAGTGAAGCTTGGAACAACAGAGACCCAAGGAAGCGTTTATAAGGTATGTCTATAACCCTTGTCTCTTAGTTCATTCAATAGGTTAAATCTAGGGAAAGAGTATCATTCTATCATGCTTTGTTCTAGATCCAGGTGGATCTAGGGAGATCGGTTTGTGTCCGCACTTACGGATTAATACTGAAACAAAATTGGCGACTCCGCTGGGGACCTATCCCTTTTTCTTTATGGTTTTTTGAGTTTTTCGGTGGCCATTTGCTCCAGTTTCAGTATTCTCCTGTTTTGTCAGTCTATGAGTCTTCAGGATATCCTGATAGACTTACTGGGTTCAAAAGCTTGTTTGAATTTTTCTTTCATTTTCAAAAATTTTGTCATCTTCAGGAGTTCTCGCACTGTGTTTAACTGCAGCCTGCGCGAACCAGTCAGGTTCACACCCTGCATATAGGGTCCAGTGAGAACACCTTGCACCTTGCTACAAGGTGGCCTGCGAGAACCTTGTCTTCTCGCACTATGTTACACTGCTTGCCTGTGAGCAAGATTTTTGAAAATTTTGAAATTGAGTTTTGATTTCTTCAACTGCTCAAATCAGTTGAATTACATCTTTTGGGCTTATTGGATCGTTTATTTATATGTCTCTTGCCTTAGTTTTCTTGCTTGAACACATTTAGGGTTTCAAGGTTTTTCTTGCCTTTGTAGCTTGACTTTCATTTTCTTGGCTCTTATTGGCAATTTCATTCTCTCTGTCTTCTGGAGTTGAGTGTGTCTGTTTGGCTGAGAACCAGTGATTGGTTGAGAGTTAAGTGTTTGTTGTTTCTCATTTGCTTGTTGGTTCGAAAGGACATTTTCATTTTCATTGAGAAGACTTTTTGTTTTGTTCTTGGTTCTTGCTTTCGTTGAAAGAGTTGATTGGGTTGTTATTGTTTGATTATTTATGATTTGATTTTCTTTTCTCGTTATTAAGAGTTCTTATTGGAAAGTGAACAACCTAGTTTTCTTTCAAGATTTTTTGTTTTCGTCTTTTAGAAAACATTGAAAATCAAATTTTAGGAATTGTTGAAGCTTTGAAAAAGAAAACATATTGCATTTTCATTTGATGAATGATTGTTGGTATTGACATTGGAAAAAGGAAATTTTGCATATAATTCGTGGTTGATTTAGAAAACTTCTCTCTCTCCCATATATAGGTTTCATTGAATGGAAAAGTGTTATTTTTCATTTCCATTCTTGCATTATTTGGGTCAGAGTCATACACACATGAGTTTCACTTCCGTTACCTTTGAGTAAACAACAGCTTTTAAAATCATTGCGTAATCTTAAAATTTATCTAGTAACTCTTTTCTAGGGCTCTTTTACACCAACATTTAGCTAGGCTAGTGCTCTGAAGTAGGAAGAGAGATACACTCTCCAAAAGCTCAAAACACACAATAGCATCTTGAGTTAGGGAGTGTTAAATTCCATTTGCAGCATATTGTCCTGGGACGCCCTTCTAACACAAGGGTCAAGCACTAGGTCGCATTGGTGTTGGCAGAGTTACTAACCCTGCTTTGTTGACATTGGTGTAGAGATTGCACGTATTACGGGGATCACTCACGAGGTATACCCACAATGATGAGTGGAAGCCTTTTGAGTTGATTTCGGGCTGGATACCCTGCACTTGCGTGTGGATCGGACTGACGACTGTTCCCTCAGGCTGTACTATTGTTTGTGGTGACCTTAGTGGCCTGTCTCTCTAGGTTCTTACCCAAGGTGACTATGGAGGGGAAAGTCTTCACGGTACCTGGAATTGACGTTGATCAAACTCACTCGAGCTCCTTGGAGGGTATACCCACAATTATGTGTGGGAGCTTGCACCAGGGCATAAGTCTGTTAAGCAGGTCGTCAACGTAACTTTTCTACCTTAGCCCTGCCCCTTCTCATCTCGTTGTTGCGACGTTGGATTTCATCACCAACTAGTGGCTTCGAAATTAGAAGGTATTGTTTGCTTGGTGATTGTCTCCTAGATTTTGTTTACTAGTGTGTGTTTTTTGTCTCGAAGTTGACCATAGGAATTTCTTCGCGGAGCTTGTCACTTGTTTACAATTGCTCCCCCACGATGTTCACGTAGAATGCAAGGTTTATCTCCGGAACATCCAGACGTTTCTCAACCCTTGCCTACTAGTACACCTGAGGGCTCTCCTCACCAGAGTGAAGTCCCAGTTGTTACTTCACCACTCGTGCACACAACGACACCTGGAGTACCCCTGAAGGTTCTCCTCATCAAAGTGAAGTCCAATATGTTTCTACACCACCTCCACGGGTAGAACGCACTGATTCTCTAGAAGATTTTCGAATTACCAATACTAGAGAGGACTTTCGCATTCGTCGTGGTGAACGACCTTTTGTGCGATTAAATTCTTTTGACGAAGCAGTTGTTACATCTTCTAAATCAAGCGTTGGGCCTTCTCACGGTGTAGTAGGCCGAGATCCTTTTTGGTCGGGTGATTTCCGACGAGTCCTTTTTGGTACTGAGGCACCTCCCGTCTACGAAGTCAACCCTCCTGTGTCTCCGGAGGCAGAAACTACACCAGAGACTACCACTTATCATTTTGTTCTCCCTCCTGAGATGGACCATCTTGCAAATACTACGAGTTTCCAAACCGAGGTTCCTACAGCTACTCTTGCTCCTATCAATACCCAGTGAATGCCTGAGGTTAACCCAAATTTACCTCCTGGTTACCATGCGTTGAATGCTTTGTTGAACGCTTCAAATCCAACACCTCCGCAAACCCCAGCCAGTTCTCCAGGTGGTCCTCCTTTTCCTGGGTATGATGTTCCTCATTTTATTCCGACACTCCCTCCTCAATTTTTTCCTTCTGGCAACCCTAATCCTAGTGGCATTATCCCGACTGTTGCAATGAACCCGCAGATTCCTGTTGGTGGACAGGGTGGTACGGTTCCTTTTCCTTTTCTAGGACACAACACAGTTACTACGCAACCTACAGTTGGTACACTACCTCCGGGTGGCACTATACCTACGATAGGGGGACCAACCTCACCTTTTGGACAAAATATACCTCCTGAATTGGCCCAGTACTGGAATCAGCTTCTACAAAACTTTCCTCAAAATGATGGGGGCCAACAAACTGTCCCGACTATAGGCCAACCGTATCCGGGTATTACCAATCCTATTTGGGGTTCGGGTCAAACTACTCAACCTCGGGTTCCTACTCAAACTCAAGGTTACAATCCTTGGGGTTACTATCCTATCCGGCCACCACCAAATCAGCCAGGGCCTTCC
Source organism: Picea engelmannii (assembly GCA_009831015.1). Lineage (NCBI taxonomy): Eukaryota > Viridiplantae > Streptophyta > Pinopsida > Pinales > Pinaceae > Picea > Picea engelmannii. Next base: position 72,298 of record ML827568.1, on the reverse strand, counting down.
CTCTACGGACAGTATGCTTATGGTCCTACTGGTCTGCCGACAGGGCTTCCACCCCAAAGCCATCAGTACCCACAAGTAAACCGACAGTTACCTTTTCTTGCTACCTTGGATTTGCCAGATTTGTCTAGGATTCTCAATGATCCTATACGTCACTCTCCCCAATGGCCTGTTATTCCTGCTAAGCTTCCATCGGATATTCCGAAATTCGATGGAAAGGCGGGAGAGGACCCAAATAATCATGTCATGACTTTTCATTTATGGTGTTCGTCCAACTCTTTGATGGATGACTCCATTCGCCTACGTATTTTTCAAAGAACTCTTACTGGTTCCGCTGCGAAGTGGTATATTGAATTGCCACAAGGTTTCTTCTCTGATTTTAACACCCTGGCTATGGCTTTTCTTACACATTACCAGTTACCAATCCGTTATGATACTGGGACTGAGATTTTGACTTCTTTTAAACAATCTAAAGGCACTCATATCTCGGATCATATACATGAATGGAGACGGAGACGACGTCTCATCAAACTTGAGCTCCCTGATCAGTTACTGGCAGAATAGTTCACGAAATCCTTTGTGAACGAGATTGGTAAAGAAATCTCCATGGGTGGCATTGTTACGGAGGAGAAGGCTATAAGTCGTTCCCAATATCTTGATCTCGTTTATTCGCAAATGGGAACATTGTACGATTTTCTACCTGAACTACCCCGTCCTGGTACTTCCAACGCTTCAACTACTCCAGCTGCCTCGCATGCAGCTGATGGTGTGATTGGTTCTACTCATACCCACTCACATTATGTTTCGACTACAACCCCTAAATCTACATCTTCTAATGTTCAAAATGCTCCGTCTCCTGCCCCTCCCACCGGTAAAACCTCTGAGGTGAATGTTGTTCAATCTACCCCGACCGGTAAAGGTAAATCTAAAAAAGGGAGAGGCAAGAATAAGGGGGGTAAGAATAATAATCCAATCGAAGAAACTACAAATGCTCCTGTTGAAGAGCGGGATAAGCGCAAACCGCGGTACCCTTGCCTTATCTGTGGTGACGATCACTATCCAAAGGATTGTCCTCGACATGCCGAAGTTTCTAAGTTCCTTCAAGGAACGCCAAAACCACCTACACCGGTCGTCTTGTCTCAACCCTTCCCGTCTCAACAATAGGCCTCGTTGGTCATCCATGACCAACCCTATACTTCTACGACATCATACGTTTTGATGTGCTCTAGTGATTCTAAGAAGAACGACGTTGCAATTGCGACTAGAGCCAAAGACTATACTCCATCTAAGGAGAAGGTTGACGATTTACCCCCTGATTTGGTACAGCCCTCTCCACCGAATCCACCTACGAACGGTCCTCTTCATCTCGAATGACCGAGTCTTGATACAGTCCTACGACCCCCTAAGGGTGTTGTTCGCAAGTCAGCTTTCAATACTCATGCTCTTGCGGCCCAGAACTACATTATTGTGGAAGATCTGGCCCAAGCACCTTCAGCGATGTCTGCCCTTGAAGTCCTTCAATCTTGTCCTGCACAACGAAGGGATCTATTGAAAGCTATAGGTGGAATTGATCCTACAGATTCGAATTTGATAGTCTTTGACTTGGATGAACATGTTCCAATGTTACCCCCTGAGCTTGCTTTTCAGATACAAGTTATTGTTGCCGACAAGAACATTTGTCACACAGTTGTTGATGAGGGGGCCTCTACGTGCGTAATGTCTCTTACTTGTTGGAAAGCCATTGGCTCTCCTCCTTTAATGGAATCACAAAATACTTTGAAAGCATTTAATGGCTCTGGTTTTAAGCCTTACGATGTTCTTTCATCATTGCCTGTCACTCTAGAAGGTAAGACGGTCCAGGTTGAAGTGGAAGTTTTCGATGCTCCCTTAGATTATAATCTTCTTCTTGGTCGTAGCTGGGTAGATTCTATGCGCGCTGTTGTGTCAACACTTTTCCATCTCGTACGATTTCCTCACCAAGGAAAAGTTGTTACAGTTGATCAACTTGCCTTCTTTAATTCCGATACTCGTACTGGCAATGTGCCATTTATAGCTAAAACCCCGCTGGGTTACGAGAATGTTGGTGTCGGTCTTTTAAAAGACTCTTTGTTAATGGGCACTTTCCACATTCCACCACCGCGCGATATTCCACGCCCGTCAGTTGCTTCTATTAATATGATCTCCACTGTACCTCATGAGCTTCCTGTGTCTTTTGACCCTTGGATAGCCCCTGATCCAGGAGATCATACTCGTTTCGGCGATGTCATGTCGTTAAGTCCGGTTGAGTCTGTTTATCAAGCCATTCAATCGACAACCCTTTCTACATCCTCTCTTGAGGATTTGTCTCCCGATCCTTTCCATGTTGTTTTCCCAACTGACGAGATGATCATGTTCGTCATGGAAGACACCCCTTGGGACGATGGGCATCATCGTTCCATACTCTTTCTGGAACAACACACTCTCAAGAACTACCAACGGATTTCGACTCCATCGACCTTTGTTGTCATATCGACCGTTCCCAGATCTACACGTGATGTGTTTTCGGAAGGGAACCTCAGTAATATTTCTCCCACGATACCCATTGATATTTCAGTTAAACCTGGGATAGTTGAAAATGTTCATATTGGAGCTTCGTGTTCTCTCGAAGAAATTGTCACTTACACATCTTTGTTCAAAGAATTTCGTGATATCTTTTCCTGGAGTTACGAAGAGATGCCAAGTATCGACCCTTCCATTGTTGTGCATGAGATAAAGACTTACCCAGGAGCTAAACCAGTCTGGCAGCGCCTCCGTCCTGTCCATCCACGTAAAGCGGCAGCTATAAAATTCGAAGTTGAAAAACTTCTTAAAGCCGGTTTTATTTATCCTGTGGCTTTGACAGAATGGGTTTCCAACCCAATACCGATTGATAAGAAAGGTGGTAGTATACGTGTTTGCATCGATTATCGGGATATTAACAAAGCCTATCCGAAAGACAACTTTCTGACCCCTTTCGTCGACTAGATTGTCGATGACTGTGCCGGTCGTGAAATATTTTCCCTCATGGATGGATTCTCCGGCTATAATCAGATTAACATCGCTCCTGAGGACCAACATAAAACTTATTTTATTTGTCCTTGGGGTACTTTCGCCTATAGAAAACTTCCGTTCAGTCTAAAGAACGCGGGTGCGACGTTTCAACGTGCTATGTCTTATGCGTTTCACGATATAAAGCATATCGTTCAACCTTATTTGGACGATTTTATGGCTCATTCTTTACGCCGAGTCGATCACCCCATTCATCTCCGAGCAATTTTCATTCATTATCGGTTCTATCGCATTCGTCTAAACCCTCATAAATGCGTCTTTTGCGTAGAGTCTGGTCGTCTTCTCGGTTTCATTGTTTCACGTCAGGGGATCCGGGTAGATCCTATTAAGGTTGAGGCGATTCTTAATCTCCCTCCTCCTTCTTCACTACGCCAGTTACAAATTTTGCAGGGGAAAGCAAACTTTCTTCGTCGTTTCATCCCCAATTACGCCAAAATTACTCGTGGTTTCACACGTCTTCTAAAGAAAGGTTCAGAGTTTGTTTGGGATAAAGTTGCTAACAACGCTTTTGAAGCTTTGAAGTTGTCCCTCACGAAAGCTCCACTTCTTTTCCCTCTTGATTATAGTCGGGATTACTTTCTTTATCTTGCAGCTTCTGAGTATACTATCGGCATGGTTCTCGTTCAGGAGGATGATGCACACGATGAACATGTTATATATTACTTGAGTCGAAGTCTTACTTCAACTGAAATCAAGTACCAATATGTTGAAAAACTGGCTTTGGCTGTTGTTCAAGCGGTTCAACGTTTTCGCCATTATATTCTCTCCAGGAAAACTACAGTGATTTCACATTGTAACCCCATGCAACATATTTTGACACGTCAATTGCTTGGGGGCAAGTACTCCAAGTGGATTGTCATTCTCCAGGAGTTCGATTTGGAATTCTATCGTGCCACGTCGAAGAAATCCTTAGTTTTTGTTGAGTTAATTTGCGATTTTCCCCACTCTGCCACGGAAAATGTAGCAGTCGATTCATTACCTGATGAATTGCTTTTCCTTATCAGTACTGACGATAGTTGGTATGGAGATATCATTATATATCTCCAGACTCAGACTTTCTAGCCTGCTTTGTCTATTAATGAACGATGTCGCATCTGTTATCAAGCACGTCAATATATTATCCTCAGGGATACTCTTTACCATCGAGGAATTGACTCAGTTTTTCGACGTTGTTTAACTTTCGACGAAGCCGAGAAATCTTTGAATGAATGCCATTCTGGAGCATGTGGTGGTCATATGTCTGGGTATGCTACTTCCCAGAAGATCTTGCGTGCAGGATATTTTTGGCCTTCTTTGTTCAATGACTGCATTACTACTGTTCAGAAGTGCCATGCCTACCAGACCTACAATCAAAAAAATTGGTCGCATCCTGCTCCCCTTCATCCTGTGGTCTCAGTTGGTCCTTTTGCAAAATGGGGCATTGATTTCCTGACATGTCACCCTCACTCGTTCGGGGGGCATGGTTACATTATTGTAGCTGTTGATTACTTTACAAAGTGGGTCGAGGCGATGCCAACATTCAATAATACTGGAAAGACTGCAGCGTTATTTCTTTTCAACCATGTCATAACCCGTTTTGGTGTTCCTCAGGCTATCGTTACCAATCACGGTAGTCATTTTAGGAATTTTATGATGTCTAAACTTACGGAAACGTTGGGTATTCGTCATGATAGCTCAACACCCTATTATCCGCAGGCTAATGTCCAGGTTGAAGCAATCAATAAGGTTCTTATAACTATGATTTGACGGATGATAGGAATACATAAAACCAGCTGGCACACGATGTTTTTTTCGGCATTGTGGGCATATCAGACATTTGTTAAATCCACTACGGGATTTACGCCCTTTCGATTAGTTTATGGCATGGAAGCCATTCTGCCAATAGAATGTGAGATACCTTCTCTGAAGCTAGCTGTCGAACTCTTACCTAATACTTATGCTGAAGAGGAACGTCTATTGTATCTGATGCGATTAGATGAGACCCGACGTGATGCCACTTTAGTAATAGAAGCCCAAAAGAAACGCGTCAAGGAACAGTATGACAAGCATGTCAAGCCTCGTGTTTTCTCTGAAAGTGATCTTGTTCTTCTGTATGAACAAGATAAAGATGTCCTAGGAGCTGGGAAATTCGAACCAATGTGGCATGGTCCCTACATTGTTAGCAAAGTTTTGGAAAAAGGAGCGTATGAGCTAGTTGATTACGATGGTGTACCTTTGAGTGAACCCAGAAATGGGTTGTACTTGAAGAAGTACTATGCATAAGTCATTTGTGCACAAGTACTTGTATTTTATGTATCATATTGTGTGTGTGTTACTTTAGTTTTCTTTTGACGTTATTCGGTCTCTGCCCTTACGTGACATTGTGTTTGATTGCCATATGTCAGAGTATTCGCTACCTTATATTGGCTTCGCTGATGGAGCTAGCCATAGTACTCGGAACCTAGCTTCTGTTGCATGGGTAATCTATGCCCCAACAAACGAGCTTATATCTTTACGAGGTGTATGTCTTGGCCAAGCAACCAACAACATCGCAGAGTATAGCGCCGTTATTGAATTATTAGTTGATTCTATCTCTCTCGGAATTCGTCATTTGGTTGTGCGACTTGACTCGCAACTTATAGTACTACAGCTAATAATGTCTATTCTATTCGAAGTCCTACTTTATTAAGGGTATATTTGTGGATTCGCCTCTTGGAACGGTATTTTGATCACATTGAATATCAACATATTCCTAGACGTCTTAATACATTAACATATGTTTTAGCTAATTATGTATTAGACAGGCATTTAAATCATTTATAAATCAAACGCATTAAAATGTACACAAGGTAAAGTAAACTGGTAGAAGCCGTGTATATATATAACGATCAAAAAGTTTGTTTTTACAAAATGTTTGTCCGAAGACCAAAATATCAAAAATTGAAGCTCATAGCTTCTACATAATGACATCACGGATGATGTTCACGATAACACACTAATTTCCTAGCAACTCTGCGGAGCAGTCGACCCATAGATGCGGAAACCCCCACAGTGTGACGCTAATCGTGTCTTGGAATCTCTTCCAGAGTCATATCTGGAACGTCTGCCATCAGAACCTCTAAATTTTTCTCCACAACCTGGTAATCCTCGGCATACTGTGGTAATACTGCTGCTGCTTCTCCTCGTCGTTGTACAGGAGAACTACCAGCAGGTCTATATGCTCCAACGTCTGTGTTATCAACAAAATTTTGTTGTTAGTCTTCAGATAAATCTCTAAAACAAAAACATTTAAATATGTTAAAAATACAAAAACATTTAAAAGATAAAATTGGTGTACTTATTACCGAGGTCTCCCCACTAAGCATCCTCAGGCAGTGCCAGATCTGGATCTCCTCGGAAATCCAACCCGGCGTAGGCATAGTCATTGACCATCAACACCTGGTTTTGCAACCAGTCAAAGAAAATATCGTCATATCTGACGATTGGTCCTGCTACGTGCCGAGCCATGAGCCGACACCATCTCAACATCCGTGGATCTCTCGGACCAGGTAGATTCCACTCAACCTGCAGTTGGAATGAAGGGACCCTCTCACAGAAGAAGGACACTAACAAAGATCCATATCCAAATTGTTTCAGTTCACCCTGCCTGCACTTGGTCAGTTGTTTTTTGATATTGCGCAATACTGCATCAGCTCAGTTAAATACTCGGGGCTCAGTACACTCGATGGCGTACTGGAAATAGCTCTGCAAAGCCATATGGGGAGCAGCACTTCCAGCCATCCGAGCAATCATGAAGAGAATGGTGCGGAGAGTCAAGTCAGTTACTCCCCAGATTTCCACTTTCCCTTTCTTTCTTTCGGCCTCAGGAACACAATATTGGTTGCAGTATTCACTCATTGTCAAACCGCCCCTTCTGCTGCCGGTCAAACTGACATAAGACCCTCGCCTAGATAACCCGGTCAAGAAATATATGTCCTCAATGTCAATAGTTAATGTGTGAGCTCCGACATTGAAAACTTGCTGGTCTGGATCCCACATTCGGACTAGGTACTCCAGTAATCGAACTTGGGCTCTCATGCCCGGGATATGGAAATATTTCAAGAGACCGCAATCTCTTAAGGCAGCAATGGTGGGAGGGTGATTTTCGGTGTTTGTGTTATCCTCCTCGTGTTCCCGTTCTCGCCATTCTAGCACCATACTTGTGGCTATTAACCTGCATAAGAAACATATGAAGATGGTTAATGATCTTAAACATGAAATAAAATCTTTCTATTGGCTAAATTTTTTAAAAAAAATTGAGTTCTGCGCTACTCGCAGGTTCCCTACTATGCACAGTGCGAACTTCTCGCAGGCGCCTTAAGGCCCACCTGCGAGAATGAGTCATTCTCGCAGGTCCCGTATGGGCCACCTGCGAGAATGCCTCCACGCGCATAAGGTTAAAAAAACTAGCTTAAAACTGAACTTTTAACCAATGAAATCAAATTTGTAAACCATGAAAAGATCAGGAATGGATAACTTACCAAAATGCTGCTGACAACTTGTAAAATGATCACCCGTAGCTCCCGAAAATCGACACTGAATGCAGAAGGTAAAATGAGGGTTTTTTGGAACTCAAATGGTAAAAGTGTAAAATGGTATGGTAAATTTAGTTATTCATTCATTTTAATTACTTTTTACTATATCAAATGTGGGTTTTTATGTTTATTTATTATTTAACCCTAATCACTAATGTGAAAATGAGTGAAGTGACTTGCATGTATGAAACAAGATGATTATGGACAGTTTTTTCTATGGTGTGGTGTGTTTTTGATTGTTTTTTATGGTTTTGAATAAAACCTCGAGCGCCTTTTGTTCGTTCTTGCGCTTGTGAAAAACATAAGAACGTGATCGAGCATCGTTTTATCTCTTTTTCGGGCTCGTTGTGATTATACGAAAAAGGAACCCCCCTGGAGTTTTCTTTAAGATCTTTTCAGACTCTCTAAACAGGAAAAGATTGCCGAGCAACCTTGCTATTTTCACGCTCGCTAAAGTATTTGAAGTACGCGTCCTTCGAGCGATAGTTTAACCCTTTTTTGGTCTCGTTGGACTACTGTATGAAAAAGGAACTGAGAGAGTTCTCTTTTAAATGTTTTTCCAAACTCTATAATATTGAAAAAACTTCGAGTTTACTATCTCTGGACTCGTTAAACAAACATTGACAGACCCGTAATGGGACCGAACCACTCCTTCCTATGGTTCGTTAAAAATACTCCGAGGGACTCATCCGAAGGATGATCTTATATCAACAAGCATATGTGATCCTCTTCAAGCTTGCGTAAAAATAAAGAGGTACTTGCCAGAAATGGTGGGGGAAAATTTGGGAAAGGAATATGTTTCACCATTGAATTGATTGGCAGTAAGTGTCGCTCTTGAACATGACACCCCCTATTCATCACATTTGAAGCCGGTTTGGGAAATCCATTTGTCTCTCTTTCGATTGATTACAAGGTCATTTCATGTGTCGTCTTTGAGTCAATGCTGCCAAATCATTGGTCGTGTCATTCATATGTTCAAGAGAAGTCCATCTGAAACCTATACTGAGTCGGCCATCTGCAGTTATCCTTTCTCTCTGTGTCGGCCTTCCCTGTGTCCAAAGTCCATTTGCAAAATGCTCCGTTTCACCTTCAAACTCTGTTACTCATTTCGTGTCATTGATGGGGGATACATCAAGGCCCTCCTGTGATGGGTCTTATTCCATCGACTTAAGCACATTATCTGGAATCAAGACTTAGAAATTATTTAGTACCTTGGAGCTTGCATGCCTCAATGGCAAGTTTCCTCGCTTTCGACAATGGGTTTACATCATTGACCCCTGATCGAAAGATTCCATCGGATGTTCGACATCAACTCATTTATTCACACTCGATGGATTGTACTATGGTACCTTGGGAGTCATTGAGATTAATGGTGATTTCCCTCGCACTTGTTAACGGTTACATCAATGACCGGTAATCAAGTGGTTTCTACCATGTTCGACTTCGACACATGTAATCACATGGTTAGATTCGTACTTTGGGCGATGAGATTGAAGACCCTGGATATTTTCTTAGTGATCCAGGTTGCGATGGAGTATGTATAATTTGTGACACATAGATCCACTGTGTATGTTTCGTGGCTATGTCGTCTTGGTTTGAAAATTTGTCGCATAGATCCACAGTGTATTCAGGTGGCTATGTTATATTATGACGGCATGGATCCACAGTGTATGATTGGTGGCCATGACCTTTGTTTATGATGTCATCAGTCTATGATCTGAGTATGGGAATGCCTACCTCAGAATTGATATATATGATGTTCTGTCGATGCTTGGATGTTTGCAGGTTTCCGATTAGATGTGCTCTTGGTTCTTGACACACACATGCAGCTTACAAAGTCTCTCGACTGTCACTGGTTCCAATCTCAGACTTTGGGGGGCATTCTGTTATCCACAATTTTGGTCATTATGATGATATTATGATGATGGAAAATCAAGCTCTTCACTAAGAACACTTTCCTGAGAAAAGTTACATTTGTCTGCTTCCAGAAATCATACTTTTAAGGAAGGTTCGCAGGCTGCCTATATATTTGCCTGCGAGAATGCCTGATTCTCGCAGGCTGCATTAAGTTGGACTGCGAGGGGTTCGCACTGTACCTAATTGTCAGGGTGCGAACATCTTCTAAAGGAAGGAAAAAGATAAAATCTCGAACCTTCTAGAAAGGAATCTTCTAGAAGGATGAGTTGGCTTGCGAATGGTTATCTAAGTACTGGCTTTCCTAATATCTTGGGATCATTTCCTATCCAAGTAACTAATCTATATTCTCCTATATATTGAGGAGAATGCTCATGGAAAAGGTTAGAAGCAAACTAGCAAGAGATTGATTGGAGAATTAGTGGAAGATTATATGAAGGACTGATGCTACAGCAGCCAGAGACACCAGCAAGGTCATCAAGAGTGGTTGATTTTCTTCATGCATGAGCAAGTGTGTGTGTCAGAGCTAGGAGCCATCGAAAGGAGATATACAACATCAAGGCTCAGGTTGTATGTTTCACTTTCTATTAATTCAATACAGTAATGTGTCCCTTTCCCATAAAGATGATGTCACTTTATTACATAACTCCTTGATCATATGTATAGATTAGCTATTGAATATATGGGTTTGCTTTCACTTCGATTGGTTTGTAATGTTGTGATCTGAATGGCACAAGAGCATTGGAGCGAAGCTTGGAACAACAGAGACCCAATGAAGCATTTATAAGGTATGTCTATAACCCTTGTCTCTTAGTTCATTCAATAGGTTAAATCTAGGGAAAGAGTATCATTCTGTCCTGTTTTGTTCTAGATCCAGGTGGATCTAGGGAGATCGGTTTGTGTCCGCACTTACGGATTAATCCTGAAACAGGGCTTCAAGCCTTCATGTGAGGATCCTTCATCTTTGTAAGGCCATAACTCTCAAACCATGAGGAGTTATGTGACATTTCACATACCACTGGAAATGGCATGACAAGCACTATCCATCTAGGATATTTCGACCAACATTTTCCTTGATCTTCATCTCATTATTCCACATACAAGCATGGTTCCTCCAACCATTCTTCTAGAATAAATCAATCCACAAAGAGTCTTCCTGTGAGGGATTTCACCATAAGGGGACCACTTTGGAGTTCATCCATTTGTGCACCTTATCAATCATGATAAGACAATAATGAGAGCATGGGTCCTCCAACCATTCTTATAGGATAACTCAATCTGCAAACTGTCTTCCTGTGAGGGATTTCACCATAAGGGGACCACTTTTGAGTTCATCCATTTGTGCACCTTATCAATCATGATAAGAAAATAATGAGTCATCTATACATTTTTCCAACAATGCATCATATACCAATGAAACCACATCGATCCATATTCATCATGTATCAATG
>ML827568.1:39006-52561 GCA_009831015.1 Picea engelmannii | reverse complement strand
AATCCACCTTGACTTTGTCACTTTACTTTATCATTTAAATAATTATTTCTTCTTTTAGGTCACTTTGACTTCTTTGACCTTGGGGGCTTCAAGCCTTCATGTGGGGGTCCTTCATCTTCATAAGGCCATAAATATCAAACCATAAGGAGTTATGTGACATTCCACATACCACCGGAAATGGCATGACAAGAACTATCCATCTAGAATAGTTTGACCAACAGTTTCCTTGATATTCATCTCATTATTCCACATACAAGAATGGGTCCTCCAACCATTCTTTTAGGATAACTCAATCCGCAAAGAGTCTCCCCATGAGGGCTTTCACCATAAGGGGACCACTTTGGAGTTCATCCATTTGTGCCCCTTATCAATCATGATAAGACAATAATGAGAGAATGGGTCCTCCAACCATTCTTCTAGGATAACTCAATCCGCAAAGCGTCTTCCCATGAGGGATTTCACCATAAGGGTACCACTTTGGAGTTCATCCATTTGTGCACCTTATCAATCATGATAAGAAAATAATGAGTCATCTATACATTTTTCCAACAATGCATCATATACCAATGAAACCACACCGATCCATCTTCATCATGTATCAATGACAACTCATTGATCCATTTTCATCATATCAATGACAACTCATTGATCCATCTTCATCTATGTATTCTCATCAAGGAAAATACATATCTCAATCATAAATCAATCAATCACTTGACATCAATCAATCAGACCATTGGCATCAATGACAACATGATCCAATAGACATATTATTAATGTAAATGGGGAGAGGGGGATACTAGTCTACTATCATTTAGAGATGCTCCATAGAGCAATGACGAATAATCCCATGTATGAAAAGTAACTCTATGATTTGGTTAGATTATTGAAGAATTGGAAATACTATCTATTGGGTAATGATACCATAATCCATATTGATCACTTGAATCTACAATACTTGCAGGGATTAGAGTAAGCTACAATGAGATAGACATTATAAATGGATGGGATTTTTGCAAAAAAAAATTCTAGTGATAAATATAAGAAGGGAACTACCAACAACTTGGTCCATTTACTATCCATACCATCAACACAAAAAAATCACATTTTTGGGAGTCATTATGCACCTTGATCCATTCACCCATGAAGCATATGAAGAGGAGTATGAGGAAGATGAGGAATTCAAAGGGGTGTATCAACAAATACAAGTACAACAAGAATTAGAAAATGTTTGATTACTATATCCAAGATGGATTACTCTACAAGATGGGGAATATTCATGTACCAAATGAATAAAGAGAACAACTGATAAGGGAGGCTCACACCTCCAAGGATGTTGGTCATTTTTGTGTTTAGAAGACTATGGCTAGTTTACAAAGGTATGTTTATTGGCCCAAGATGCAAGAAGAAACAGTTGGATTTATCAAAGTTAGTAATTTATATTGTACTAGAAATCCTAGTAACATGGAACAAGGACCATATATTGCACTTCCAATCCCTACAGGGACATGGGAAAGCATATACATGGACTTTGATCGGGGTTTGAAGAGGACACAAAGAGGGTATTATTACATATATGTGGTGGTATATAAGTTTAGTATAATGTATGTTATTATGGATTGTAACTTGAATATCATAAATGGGAAATAAGATACAAGATTGGTATTTAAAAGAGCACATGTGCACTTTAGGATTCCAAGGAGAATCATTTCTAATAAAGATACTATATTTCTTAGCATATTTTGGACATCGTTATGGGAGAGGTTGGATACTAAATTGAAGAGATATAGTGCCTTTCATCCCTAGATTGATGGGAAAATAGAGCTAGTGAATAGTACATTGGTTCAACTTTGAAGAAGTTACAATAAGAAGCATCTTAGGACTTTGGATAGAAATTTGGTTTGCATATACTCTTATTATAGAATTTTCCACATTTCAATTAGCAAGTCCCATTTTAAAATATGTTTTTGATATTTTCTACCATTAACATTAAATATTGTATATGGATAGCCTAAAGTAGGGAAAACAACCTCAAGTGATGCATTGAAGGAAAAATATTTCATAGATAGGATAAGGAAAATACAATTACAAGTTCAAGAGAAACTGAAGAAGTCTTAGGAGAAATACAATGCCAAAAAATATAAACACATGATTGATAAGACCTTCCAAGATGGAGACATAGTTTTTATACACCTTGACAAGTAAAAGTTACAATGACTAGGGAATAAAATTAAAGCCCTGAGATATGGATGTATCAAAATATTGGAGAAGGTAGGAAACAATGCTTATATAATTAGTATTCCATCTTATATGTCTATTTACTTAGTAGTATATGCAAAGAAAATAAAACTCTATGAGCCATCGATGCTCAATAAGAATAAAGATGGACAAGTCTTACCTTCCATAGAAATTTTGGCACTGGATGCGCAAGCATAATTATTAGAGTATGTAATTCTGCAAAAACATATAAGAAGGACCAAAAGGGGTCAATAAGAAATTTGGGCAGTAGGATTGAAGGGTCGACTACTAGCCAAGGCTAGATGGTACTCTAGAAAAAAATACAAGGAATTGTTTCCTCATCTCCTTAAAAACTAAATATTTTAAAGACCAAAAGCCTCTAAAAATGGGGAGGGGTTATCCAAAATGGGTTATCATAAGTACCATATGAATTTATTGATGCTCTAAATTGGGGAGATTAGGATTTGGGACATCTCAAATATGATCTTTCTTTTATCATATTTCAAGACACCATCTTTCAATGCATTTTGGGGGCCCTAAAAGTTCATTTTGGTATTGAAATAGGTGAGGGATTCCTTAGACTTGAATTATCTTTAACAAAAACATTTCTTCTCATTTATATATTTCCAATTATCTATTGTGCACCTAAAATAGAGTTTGTATGTGAAATTTATCCCCCACACAAGTTATTGGTCCAAATATTCCATGCAAGTCCAAGCGGTGCCCATGTAAGCTCAAAATAATTAAAATGTGAGGAATTAGTACCATGTGGGAATTCACTATAGATTTAAAGAATAATTATGTAGGTTCCAATATGGTTTCAGAACCATAAAACTAACCATATCTATCTAAAACCTAAAAGGAGGGAAAAGTATTCACTTTTTGGCTCACCACAAGTTGTTCCCTAGTATGAGGATGAGTGCAAAGAGATAATAATAGAAAAGAGAGAGATAATAATTTTGTACAGAAATACAGAATACCTTATTGTCTCATAGCATTGCAATAATATTGGACAATTTTGTAATATGTATTGTAATGTTCATAATGTAAGAAGATAGAAGGCATAATACTGTTGGACTACTAAGAGGAGGGTGAATCAGTAATAGAGCAATTTAATAATTTTTAACCATAAATTACAAGTGTTATATCAATGTATAATTATCATACAATAGTTTAATAGTAAATAAACAATGAACAAATAAGCAATCATACACATACACAGTACACCAATGTTTTTACGTGGAAACCCAAAGCGGGAGAAAGCCAAAGAATGTTTTTTCTTATATGTATTTAAGAATTACATTCATTGGAAGCACCAACTTCCTTTGTTTTCCAGCTGCAACTGGAAGGAGGCTCCAACCCCCTAGTTTCTCAAGCTACAACCTGAGGGAAGCTCCAACTCCCCAATTATTTAGCTACAACCAGAATGAGGCTACAGCCCCCTATGTTCTATGGCTACAACTGGAAGGAGGCTACAACCACCTATCCTTTCCCTGTCCATCTGCCCTAGAATATAATTAGAATGATGGAACCATTGTCACACTATAACTGTGAGATATACTGTTGTAAACCTATACCAATCAACATGCACCAAACAACCTGTACCAATATGTAACATAAACAAGTGCATCAACCATGCACCAACCTGTACCATCAACGAGTGAATCAACCATGCAACAACCTATACCTCAACTTGTACCATCAATGAGTGCATCAACCATGCACCAAATACACATAAAATGTGACTCATCAAGATTGTTGTATCCTTTTTGTCACCTGAATGAGCAAAAGAGGGACACTTACAAGTCCAGTTGGGTTAGTTGGACAGGATAGAAGTTAGTGCAAGATTTAGAAATATCAAGCACAAGAAATAAACAAACAACTAAGCTAACAACAATTAAATAAACTAAACTAAAGTGCATAAGGGAATTAGAACCAAAATTAACCAAACAATTGACTAATATTCATGCCACCAATGGATAGATTGTATTAGTGGGAAAACACCAAAGATAAAGGGAGACTTATGGGTCCCCTCTTCCTCCAAGGGAGGGCTCTTGAACCCCCAATGAGAGAGATCTTCTTACAAATAGAAAACTGAAAGGAAATGGTGAAGAAATCCAAGGCTTATTCACTCAAGAGGTGATGTGAATAGCCCAATGAAATGGCGCGTGTATGCTATAATGAGGAAAGAGGCTCCTTGTAGGAGAATAGAGGTAGCATAACAATACAAATAGATTCTTGGAAATATAGTGTACCCGTGGCCTCTTTTTATAGCAAAGCTTTGAGGCATTATCCAATCGGTCTTTAGTGTGAACAAGGGGCCCTTTAGGGAACCTTTAGGTATTTGACCAGCCCCCCACTCAGATTCATCTTGGATTTAAGGGTCAAATAGAATTGGGAGATGAAACAGAAGTGGGTGGGAGGACAACCAGAATCATTAATGTGCCTTTCTAAGGTGTGCGCATCTTTTTGCGTCCACAGTCGTGCATCGGGTGCATGTGCGCTTTCCCTGCGTTTTCGACTAGCGCATGTGCACGTGCTTCCTGTATATTCTGAGCGCATGTGATTTTATTACTAGTTGTATAGTTTTTTCCCTTTGGAAATGAATTTTTGAGCCATGAATGAACTAATAGGTGTCTGGAGATGATGGATTCCTATAACCATTTGCAAACAAAATTTCAGTGATAACAGATTCCCCCTGATGTGTGAGTTTAGGAGCATATGTATAAGCCAAAATACATCAATGTTTCTTCTACTGCGAGTACCATTGTAAGAAAGAGTGTTGAGAGGGATTGCAAGAGTGACCCATTGGAGGGAAAGGGGAACCTATGGGACCCAAACCTTTCGCTAGGTGTGGAAAAATAAAACTGTGTACAAACGAGGCGGGCATGCCCCATGCTCGTGTCATGTAAATCAAAATGTGGAAGACAGTAACTGAAGTGGTATGTTTATGTAGATAACTGCAGTGCCCTTCAGGGTGGTTTGATAATGGTAGAGGAAAATTATGATGGTGAACATACTCTGAAAATAGACGATGACACCTATAATAAGTGTCGATAATTCACGGGCATTGATAGCCCAAAAAATCTCAGAGGTATTCGGAAAATATAAAAAAGAACTGCAATAGTCGCAAAGTAAGACCCACCGTAACATGGGATAGGGTTGAAGTTGAATGTTATGGGGGTCAACAATAGTAGAGAACAATGGTGTTCTTCTTTGTGTCGTCCGAGACTCCTCATTGTAAAGGGAATGAGATTCAATATAATGTCGCCCTCCTGGAAACTATGTTGATGTCGACAGAAAGGGAGACGTGACTCCGATAAGAAAAGGGCTTCATGAAATCCACTGGATGAGATCAAGAACTTATGAGGTGCATGGAAGAATTCAAGACGTGGTGAGACTCAAGACTTTCTTTGGTTGGGGATATATGTTAAGTATGAGTGGCAGCAACTATGAAACTGAAACTAGTGTCAGGGGGACGAATAGACATCAGTTAAATTGTGCCAAAGGCGTGACAAAGTGGACAAACTCAGAGATCGTAGGTACATGGATTGTAGGATACTCAGGTTTTATGGATGATGTCAACAAGAGTAGAAGGTAATGAATGTCCCAACCAATGGCAACACGAGTTTCTTTGCCAGGAAAAAATGGGTCGTCGAGGGTGACAACAAAAAGCTAAGTAAATGCTGGAAACAAAGGCTTTTTACAATTACCAAATGAATAAAGAATTGATTGGGATAAACATGAAAATACAGAAATAGGTGCCCCAATGCAAGATGGCTTGACTTGTGATGGTGGAAGTTGCTTGAAAACATTGGTGGAGGGTAGGGGCCCCATGGGTGGGTTTTTGTATGAGGTAAATGAATGGAGGGAAATTTGCAGACTGGCAAACTCATTGTGGATGAAATGGAAGGTTAATGATACTGCGAAGGTGCAGTCAAAGTGAAACCATGATGAGATTTTTTGGGATTCCATTGGGAAGGCTAGCATAATGAGGAGAAGAAGTATGTGGTTGATTCTCGGAAACGCATAAGACTATCGAGACTCCCATCCCTAGGGGGTGACAGTAGCATGAGTGTCAATGGGCCAAGGGGGACTTATGAATGGGACAACTCATATGGGGGAGAATGTTACCGGGTGATAGTACTTGAAATGCAGTGGAGGTGATAGTACTGTAGAGCCGGGTATGAGGATCCTATAGGAAAATGTCATAGGGTGTGACTGGGAGATGCAAATGATATTCAGGGGGGATGACTACATGCTAGTGTCGAGTATATACCTAAAGGGGCTGCGATGATAAATGATGACCAAGTACCTGCACACATGAAGACCAAATACCCGACGTGAACAATATATGTAGATAAATAACATATAACATTTATTCAATAATTTTGAACATGAGCATGCGTACCTGGGCGTGATGTGAGAAAAAGGCTCCCCGAGGGCCAAGGACGGATGGTGACCTGGGGAATGTGATTGTGTAGGTGGAGGGATCTTAATCCCATGGAAGAATACGAATTAGAAAATGGATGCTCTGACCTCCTGTAATTGAGTTTGGAAGTTTGGCAAAAGGAACTATATATAGCTGTAGGGACCATAATGCCACCTCATTTGTACCTACTATCATAGTGATTTTACGAGAGGTTTGAGAGGAGATTTGGAGATTCTGGGAGATCGAGCCAGTTGATCCAGGATTAGTGAGTGACAGGTTAGTGGTTGTATCCTCTTGCATAGTAATTAGGATTTCTATTTTGGGCAGGGCCATATGGAGAAATTTTGTGAGGGTGGGCCCCCCAGTGCGCAGGCAATCGAAGGATTCCCACGCTTGGGTGCGCAGCTGTAATTGGTATAGCCGTGCATGGGAGCGCCCAAATGGGGAAACCAAGCACGTATTGGATGCGCGCTTGTTCGAATCACAGTTGTTCACTCTAGCACGGTTGTTTCTCTGATAGTTATGCGTGTGTGCGTAACTGTGTAGCGAACAGGCATGCATGATTGCGTGTCTGTGTGTGTGACAGGGGCACATGAATGCACCCCATGTGTCTTCAAAAATCATGCATTTATGTGCAACTGTGTGAAGAATAGGTGCACACATGTGCGCACCTATGGGAAACTAGTCGCGCACATGAGGCAAAGCTAGGGAGTATAAAAACTTGTCTTTTTTAGATTTGGGTGTTTGTATGGGTTGTGATGTATGATCAAGTACTGTGTATGTGGATGCAGGTGACCAATTGAGGATGTCGGTCCACTGGAGGGAGAGAGACTGGGCGCACCTTAGAGAGGCGGTGAGAGATGAGGAGAGAGGTGTGTGGGGACCTTTAGCAGCCTGTGGGTTGCTAAAGTTCTTTGACTGTTCACTGTTGCGGGCACATGAGTACCTGCTATAGTTTTTGATATCTATGTGGATTATTGATCTGCAGTGCTTCATTGTGCGGGGGGGAGAAGCTCACATTCTTTGTGACAGAGGATGTGTATTTCTTAATTGGGCTCCCTTTTCAGGTAATTTCTCTACCTATTGATCCCCTTTTTCCAGGGGATGGTTAGTTGGTTAACTTGGCATGGACATATTGTACCGGGGAGGACTTTATGTCAGGATTGGTGGTGATGATTGTGGTGATTGACACCCTTGTGCATCGTTACATTGCAACGATGATTGTGAGGGTCTATGGGTCCCTAGCTACTTAGCAGATCAGTGGTGGTCAGTTGAGGATCATGTAGAGGGAACTGGGTGGAGAGAAGTTTTACTGGGGCTTGATGCTACAGGCCAAGATGGTGGGGCAGCTCAACAGGTGTCGGGTTGTTGAGTCAAGGGATTTTTCTTTTGGGTCGATCTTGGTGGCCTAATTATTGGAGAGGGTGCCTATGTTGTGCCCGAGGGTTTTGTTGGACGTGTCTGGTGCATGAGAGCCACGATTGATGTGATGGGAAATAATCTTGGTTTGTCATGGGGTTGGGGAGGGAAGCCATTAATTTATGGTCGAGCTAGAACATGTGTGGCGTCATATGTCATAGATCATCCTGCAATACCCGTATGGTGGGATGGACTATCGTCGGGATCTTAACATGGTCTTACCTCCTAGAGAGGTTTGGGACCATAGAGGTATGTTGATGTATTTGATGTTGTGGATAGTGTAGCATATGCTTTATGTATGGATGGATGTTGATGTTATCTCTTCTTTTTTGTCTGTGCAGATGTGGGTCCACGAGGCCGAGAGATGGATTTGATTAGAGTGTCGACTCACTGGGGGCCGGAGAGACCGTCGTGGGGGGATCCACGAATAAGCAAGAGATGTCAGATGGATGAGGTTGGTGTGAGGCTAGTGGATGCTAATAGAGCTGGTAGGAGGTGTCAATATGATGATGATGGTGTAGGGACTTCACATGCTCTGTCGGCAGAGGCCAGTGGAGTGTTATAGGACTTTTGCCGCCGATTGGAGGCAATGATACAGGGAGTTCCTGAGGCCATGTGGATGTAGATCTAGGATGAGGGAGTCTTGGAGCAGTGCGTGGGAGGACAGGAAAAGTTGTGAACCCTGATCCACCGAGAAGCAGTAGTGGTAGTAGCGATGACAGGGTGACTGCCACTTGGATCGAGTGGACCTCCAGCTGGTGGGGCATCACCTCCTGACAGAGGACCTGGTGGTGGTGCTCTAGCGACACCATGAGTCCTTGATGTATTTATTTTTTGTATTTATAGAGGCTTGCGAGCCCATATTGTATATATGGTAGTGTGACACCTATTTTGTACCTATAGGGATGAGGGGGTTCACCTGCCTATGGGCGATGTATATGTTGTACTATTTTTTGTAAACATTTGATGGCATAGTGGTCTGTATATATATATCGATATACATTTTTGGATCTTTTTTATGTTCACATGTGATGATGTTTCGTGATGTTTTTTATGATGTCTAATCTATATGTTGTGACAGACTTTTGATCGTTTATGTATGTGTAATGGTATCTTGATGTGATAAATGCCAATATAACACTAGGTTAGCCATATTATCTACTATTTGATTGCATTGTCGTGGAATATGTGTAAATGTGATTGAATAAGAATGTCAAGATAAAATTCTAACTTGCAAGTATTTGCAGAAAAGGCATGGGTCGTGGACACGGTACACATTGTTGAGTTGCAGGACGATGAGCTGGGAATCTAGTAAGATGCTAAGGTGGAAAATATGATGGTAACTAGCCTCGGCAATGAGGCTAATGACGACTATGTATTCTTCTTGGTTTTTGGTTGTTGATCCCAAACATATGCCGCTAGAGTGGAGCAGTTCATGTGAGGGGGTATAAAGGGCCCAAGTGGCCGAAGCGAGATTCTATGTCCACCGGCTAGCTCCTTTAGCGTAACCAATGTGGTAGGCCGACGGAGGAAGCATCTGTCAATAACACAAATGGTAGATCAGACATAAGGCATGGAGGAAAAATACGTTTAAAAATGCTACAAAAATGTGTACAAAAAAGAAAAATCCTAGTGCAGAATGACTATGCACAGGCATAAAATTTCTTTAAGTAGAACCCATTGATGGGTTCTTTGAGAGGGTGGCCTTTGTGAGAGACCAAGATGTAGGCACCTTTCATGAGGCAGTGTTGAATGATGTAGGGTTCATGCCATAATGACTCAAATTTTCCATGGTCGAGGGTATAGTGGGCGATGTCATAGGAAAGGACGAGGTCTCCTTCGTTGAAGGAGAGAAGGTTGACATGGCAGTCAAAGTTGGCCTTTGACCATTTTTTGTCAACCTTGTTGTTATGTAATGAAGACTGACGGTCTTCATCCAGTGACTCTAAGTTTAGCAAGCGTTGCTCCATTGGAGATGTGTCAGGTAAAATCTCAATAGCGGTGTGTAAGGTGGGAATTTCGAACTCGATGGGGAGAGTGGCTTCGACCCAATGGACGAGATGGAAGGGTGTAAAACTAGTGGCAGTTTTAACTGTTGTGAGATAAGACCATAGTGCTGAAAACAACATATGATGGAAATTGGTCTTATGTTTGTCGACAATACGCTGCAACATGGTTTTAAGGACCTTGTTGACCACCTCTACTTGTCCATTGGATTGAGGGTAGTATGGGGAGGCAAGCTCATGGGAGAAGCCTAATCAGGAGGAGATTTCGACGAAGATCTCATTCTCAAAGTGTTTCCCGTGATCGGAGACTAACTGTAGTGGGACTCCAAAGTGGGAGATGACGTGATTAAATAAAAAATGTGTTGTGGTGTTATCGGTGTTGTTGAAGGTGGGCATGGCTTCATCCCACTTGGTGAAGTAATCAACTGCCACGATAATGTACTTATCTCCATTGTTGGATGGATGGTTACAAGTCATGAATTCAATGCCCCATTTGCAAAAGGGGCCGACGGTGATGACTGGGTTTAGAAGAGCAGGTGGCACTCATGCTTTGTGGGCATAAAGCTAGCATTTGTCACATCATTTTACGGCGTGGATACAGTCGTGAAAAAATGTGGGCTAGAAGTAGCCCACTCAAATGATTTTCTAGGTGGTGGACATCCCTGAGAGGTGACCACCACAAGTGTCATTGTGGTGATCATTCAGAACTCTGTCAGCTTCGTCAATGATCAAACATCGACAGAGTATGGTGTCGACCCCTCATTGATATAAGATGTCACCGATAAGGAGATATCAAGGGGGTTGATGGTGAATGCATTGACGATCGTCTCTAGAGAGGTGAGGTCCAAACTTCTGTGTTCGGAGGTAGACAAGGAGATCATCATACCAGAGATCATCCAGGGGGATATAAAAGATGTGTTCATTGGGGAAGTCTATATTGACGGGTGAACTAGTAGTATCTGAGGGAAAGGTCGTAACGAGTTCGGCGAGGATGAGGGATTTCTTTCTCTTGGGTGTTGAGAATTTTAGGTTATACTCCTGAAGGATGACGATCCATCAGGAAAATTTTCCATTAATTTGTCAGTAACTAAGAAAGTATTGCATGGGGTTGGAATCTACCACGAATTTGGTAGTGTGAAGTAGGATGTAATGGTGCATTTTCTGGACTGCGAGGACAACTGTAAGGGTGATTTTATCTTCGTGATTCTACTTCAGGGGTGGTCCTAAAATATTTTTACTAATATAGTAAATTATGTGCTCACGGCCATCATCCCCTAATTGGATGAGGACTCTTGCCACTAAGATGGCTAAGGCCGATAAGTAGAGGATATAGTCGCAATTATAGTCGGGTGGACTAATCAAGGGGGATTTGGAGAGTGCCGCTTTTAAATCATCAAAATAGGTTTGGGCATGTTCATCCCATTGGAATGGGATATCATTATGCAATAAGAGAAGGAAACTGTGTGCATGAGTGGTGTAATTGGGGACAAAGCGGTGTAGAAAGTTAGCTTTGGCTTGGAGGCTTTGGAGTTGGCATAAATTCTGAGGTGGTAGAATGGCGGTGATGGCTTGGACCTTGAAGGGGTCGATGGTGATGCCGCATTGGGAAATGATGAACCCAAGGAGGCGTCCAGCAGTGATGCAAAATACACATTTGAGGGGGTTCAAGTGGATATTGTACTGACGACACCTGTGAAAGATGACTTGTAAGTCATCTAGATGTTGAGTGTGTTTCTTAGATCAAGTGGTGAGATCATCTAATATGCGAGCCAGATCATGAAAAACGTATGTCATGGCCCATTGGAATGTCGCACCGGCATTTTTGAAGCCTAAAGGCATGACACGATATGAAAAATTACCCCATGGGGTAGTGAATGGAGTTTTGTACTGGTATGTGGGATGATTTTTAATTTGATTGTAGCCAGAGAAACCGTCCATAAAGGATAAGGCTTTGTGGCCAGCACAATCATCAATAATTTGGTCGATGAAGGGCGTTGGGAAGTTTTCTTTGGGATAGGTGTGGTTTAGATCATGAAATTCAGTGCAGACGCGAATAGTGCCCTGGTTTTTGTTGGCAGGGATGGGATTGGAGACCCACGACGTAAATGCAATGGGGTATATGAACTTGGCAACGCGTAATTTGTCAATTTTGGCTTAGATGGTTGCCACTTTGGATGGGTGTAGTGGGCGTTTCTTTTGTCATACAGGTGTGATATCAAGCCATGTGTCTATACAGTGTTTGACAATAGAAGAATCAAGGCCAGGCATCTCTATGTATGACAAGGAAAAAATGTCCCGGTATTCCTGGAAGACATATTTGTAAGCTATAAGTTATTCAGGAGAGCATGCAACACTGATGGTGATTTCCTCTACAATGCCAGGCTTGATGGAAATATCGATTTTGACAGTGGGGGAAATGTTGGCCATGTTGCCTTCTTCAAAAGTGTCAGGGGAAGGGATAGGATTGTTCAACCAGTCTATATGCCCGGATGGGATGAAATCCTTAGTTTTTATTATGCATATAGAGTCTTGACTAGGGGGCTCAAAGGTTTTCTACGAGAGAAAGAGCGCTCAGTGATGGAGAGCATTCCATGGGAAATCGGGGGTAGTTAATTCCTCAAGGATGTCTTCGTCGCAATGCAACTGGCTAGAATATAGGGGATCCCGGGGAGTAACATTGGTGACTATCACCATATGACTGTCTTCCAGTGGTGAAGATGTAGGGGAGGTGCAAGGAGGTTGCGATGGTGTGCTTGACATAAACCAAATATTGAGATACCGTGGGTTAAAAATTGTGGTCGAACGTAAGATTTCCATGGGGAAATGTACTGGAGAATTGGGGGGATTTGGGGGAAAATCCTCATATAGGCTATCCATGAACCATGGATGAGTGGGGAGGGCCTCAGGCTCATGAGAGATAATATGAACGACATCAAGGGATGGAGTAGGGGTAATCGTCGGTACCTCTGGAAATGGGGGGGGTGTAGGATTCTAAATAAGGGCCATTTAGTGACGCTTGTATTCAAGGATCGTAGGACACTGGTATGTGAAATTATCTAGTGATTCATAGTGAGAGAAAGGGAATCTCATCCATTCGTTAACTGAGGTTGTGACATAGTGGATGTATGTGACAGGAGTACTTGATGACACGGATGGGGGGGAATCTTGCTGAAATTTTTGGCGTATTGTTGTTAGTGTCTGTCGAAATTGAGGTAGCGCAGGGCAATGGGGGGTGTAATGGCCATACTTTGAACAGATGGCACAGGTGAATTTGGTTCGCAATCCTATGTTACCTATAGTTGGAGACATGGTGGTAGTACTAGGTGTGTTGGGTGTAGCAACGAACGGTGTGGTTGCTCAAGGAAGTCAGATTAAATTGCGTAACTCAGTGAGAGAGGGACATCAATTGGTGGGGTGTCCTTCTTTCTCGCATAGTGTGCAAGGATATTGAACTTGGGGG
>ML827568.1:0-38987 GCA_009831015.1 Picea engelmannii | reverse complement strand
GCATTGGGCTCTTTCTTCTTACTTTGGCCTCCAACTGTAGCGGTGGCGCCAGTAAGTGTTGAAGGAAAATCTCCCTGCGGACAGGTAGATCTCCTCAAAGAGCTAGACTCTTAACTCTAAGACAAAAAGTGCTTATCATGGTCACTAACTTCCTTTTATATCTAGGTGGACTAGTGTGTGAGGAGGAAGGAGAAAATAAGTACCTTTTACCGGTGTTTGTCCCTGCACGCTCTGAGTTGAGCTCCAATCTTTCGCTCCTCAATAAGCCATGTAGACAAACAAAGCACGACCACTTCCTACTCTATCAAGATTAGTCCAAAATAGGTCTATCTATTAAAGAGACAAATTCATGTGAGATTGAACACGAATTAGAAAGAAACAGGCCAAGCAAATTATATTAATGAGGACAAAACATTGCTTACATCCATAGATGAATTGCAGCAGTTTCGTCAAGTACTCCTTGTCTACCCCTTGCTCAAAAGCTCCACGATCCGAATGATGAAAGCTTCACCGATTGTTCCCTATAAGATCATAGGTCTCTTGCTTCCAAAATATCTCTATTCCAGCACCACTTATAAGATCATAAGTTTGGTGTGATTCTCCCTTTTCAGTCCCCTTTCACCATGAGAAAACTTGCTTATATAGCCTTGGAGAGGCTCAACCACTTGAGATATACTTGGGATAAGTTGAGGATTTTCCTCCTTCGGTTAGGGATCATCCCTAAGATCATGGCTGGACTAGGGATTCGAATCCAACTGCCTTCCAAAAGTGAAAGGATCCTTCCCCCATTCATCTCAACAACTTAACTATTGCCCAGAATAGGTAGCGCTCCCTCAAAAGGGCTATCAGAGCGTTGTAGCGCTCCCCAGTAGGCTTAAGGGGAGTGTCAGCACTCCCTAAAGACACCAGCACTCCCTCAGAAGGGCCAAAAGAGATTTATAATGCTCCCAGATAGTGTAAGGGGGGGCACCAGCACTCCTAGAAGAGGTATAGGGGAGCGCTCTCCTCCAAAAACCTAGTTTTTTTAGTGTTTTCAGATGGCAAAAGGTTCATGAGTCCAGTTAACCTTTCCTCCTCTTCCAAATCAAGTGTTTGACATGTGCCAAGTGTCCTCCTGATGTCATTTATAGGCATGACATAGGCATCATGGCAGAATGCTTCCCTGACACTTGCAACACTTGTGAGCAAAATGCGACACTTGCGACCTTTGTAATGAAGACACTTGCGACACTATCAAAGTGAGTATTTTGGACGTGTAACAGATTTCCCCCCAAAGTATGAAGTTAGAAGACAGGAATCGATAACTGAAATACTTTGTAGACTTTCAAGGAAGGGTATAAATGCAGAGAACCTGACAAAAAGCTTCACACAAACATCCAACAAATATTATGACATGTTTCAAACCCCAGGCAGGCATACCTATGCTTGGGTGATCAAGACTTGCAAGATATGGCCACCATAAAATACACTGCGGATCCATAATTGTATTGATAAAAAGGTATAGCCACTGAAAATACATTATGGATATATACTCTTATGACATGAACTGATCGTAGCCACAAAGAATACACAGTGGATCTACGAGATGACAAGACATAGCCACGACCAATACAAAGTAGATCTATGTAACAGTATATGTGTCATTGTTCAAAAGAAACTCCATCGCAACCTGGGAAAAGTACATATCAAAGTGATCACTCAACCTATGTTCTTCTTACTGATCCCGATGTAGTACGAATCTAACCATGTGAATAGATGTCCCGATGTCGAACATGGTAGAAACCACTTGATTACCGGTCAATGATGAAAACCGTTAACAAGCGCGAGGGAAATCACCATTAATGTCAATGATTCCCAAGGTACTCTAGTACATTCCAATGAATGTGAATGGATGAGCTGAATTCGAACATCCATGGAATCATCCGATCAGAGGTCAATGATGTAAACCCACTGTCGGACGTGAGGAGGCCTACCATTGAGGCATGCAGGTCCCAAAGTACTAACTGGTTTCTAAGTCTATTTCCTGGATAATGTGTTGAAGTCGACAGGAATAGGCTCGTCGAAGGAGGGCCTTGATGTATCCCCCATCAACAACATGAAATGGACATAGATATGTAATTAGTAGATCAAATGAACATGGACTGACACGGGTATTGAGACAAGATATTTTTGATGGCTGACTCTCAAGGCGGATACTTCCCTTGAACACTGAGGCACAACAGTAGAAATGTGACATAGACCAAAACACGATAATGCAGTGGATACTGTGACTTTCGTTGAGTGACCCAAAGGAGTAAGAAAAACTCAGAGGATTAGTTTAGTGCAAAGGTTCAGCGGATTAAGATGTGTGCAAAGACAAAGTGCCATGTTCAAGGGCGACTCTAAGAGTTACTTGGTAATGTTCTCACAAAACTGCTTGGCTTGCTTCTTTCAATTTTTTCCCCCATCCAAATAGACGAGTACCTCTTTTTAATTTAACGAGCTCGAGGAGGATAACACATGCTTGATAAAACTCACCTTTGGTAAGTTCCTCTTCCTTTGTTTAACGAACTGGAAGAAGTAAGGGTTCGGTCCCATATGGGCCTGTCGATGTTTTGTTTAACGAGTC
The DNA here is from genome assembly GCA_009831015.1 of Picea engelmannii. Classification (NCBI taxonomy): domain Eukaryota; kingdom Viridiplantae; phylum Streptophyta; class Pinopsida; order Pinales; family Pinaceae; genus Picea; species Picea engelmannii. Next base: position 36,379 of record ML827568.1, on the reverse strand, counting down.
CAAAGAAAGAAAACTCAAAGGTTTTTCATGATTATAGAGTTTGGAAAAACACTTAAAATAGAACTCTCTCAGTTCCTTTTTCGTAAAGTAGTCCGATGAGACCGAAAAAGAGATAAACTATCGCTCAATAGATGTTTTCTTCAAATACTTTAACAAGCGTGAAGAGAACAAAGTCGCTCGGTAATCTTTTCATCTTTAGAGAGTCTGAAAAGAACTTAAAGATGACTCCAGTGTTGTCCTTTTTCGTAATGGTAGTCTCACGAGGCCAAAAAAGAGATAAATTATCACTCGAAAGATGCCCTTTCAAACCTTTTAATGAGTGGTAAAGGAAGCAATATCACTCAGCAATCTTTTCATGTTTAGAGAGTCTGAAAAGAGCTTAAATAAGACTCCAGGGGGTTCCTTTTTCCTGTATCCATACAGGTCTGAAAAAGAGATAAAAGTCTACCTGGATGCATTCTCATGTATTTACGAGCACAAGAAAGAACAAAGACTAAGCTCGGTATGCCCCCAGAATGAAAGCTAGCGACTTAACTCCAGAATGATCAACAAACACTGGAGACATTCCCTCCAAGCTTCGATTCATTCACCGACTCTAGGGTTGTCACCAATTTCTCTAGTAGATGAGAAAAAGGAGAAGGGTGGATGAAAAGAAGGTTCAAGAGAGGTGATTGTTTCATTTTTTAACGAGCTTGACACAAGAAAAGAGCTATGCTCAGGACCTCTGTTTCATTTTTTAATGAGCTTGCCACAGAGAAGAGAAACTATGCTCATGGTTTCGTCTGGATCATGGCTTCCAAGAGGATAATGCTCTGGAAGGATACCATGGCAAGGGATAAAACGTGGTCATGGCTTCCAAGAGATCTTCGTTGGATGGAATATAATCACTCGAGAAGGAACACATGTCGAGGGTTGCGACAGGGGTAAGGAGATCAGGCTCCAATAGCCCTACCGAAGAGATCACTATGTCAACTACCGGATCTAAATCATCAAAAGTTGAGGTCATGGGAGACAACGCCACATAATTGACATGCAGCGGGGGTGATACTGTCTGCATATAAGAACCACTTAGGGAGGTAACCCAGTCGGGGACGATGAATGAAACTTGATCAATAGTCACAATTCTTCCATCGTGAGGGAAATATATCACACAGAAAAGAGTGGATACAATAGCTTTCATGGCATAGACATAATCCTACCCAAGGAGTAAAGTGAAATCCAAGGGGTCTCGGACTACCATGACATCAATAAAGACAATTTTCCCTCCCAAAGTTATAGGAAACTGAGGAAGGATCCCTAAAGGTTGATTGGTTCTTCTATTAAAAGCCAATAGATTATGGGTAACCAGCGCAAGCTGAGGACAACCCAAAGCATGCCAAGCAACAGAGGACAAAATACTAACGGACGCACCTTCATCTATCAGCATTTGAGGAACGTCCTGACCACAAACCTGTACTGTAATCTGAAAAGGAATGTGAGAGGGAAGACGAGGTCTAGTTAGCGTACCCCAATCAAAAAGGATGGTCTCATTACTTGGAGGGGGTTTCGCAGGAGAACGAGGAATGCCCCCCAGCATGGTAGAGTCTCTATTAATGATAAAAACGTGGGCAGTATCAGGTTTACTCTCTAGAGGGAGAGTAGGAATGATCAATGGTGGACTTGAATCGACCACTTTGGCACTCTTCAGAGGAAGAGTGGGATTGACTGAGGATGTAACCAGAGAAACCACTTTGGCACTCTTCAGAGGAAGGGTGGGATTGACCACAAAAGGGACTGGATCAGTCACTTTATCACTCTTCAACAGAAGAGTGGGATTGACCGATAATGTAACCGGAGCAACCACTTTGGGTACATTCTCCAAGGGAATAATGGGGTCAACAGGTGGAAACGAATCGACCGCTTTGGTATCACTCTTGTGATGAAGAGCGGGGATGATCGATGACGGAACTGGATTAGCTACTTGGGTTTGTAGTTCAATCGAGGAGGAAACTAGATTGACCACCTGATCAACCAGACTAACCCAAGACGGAACCGGATTGACCAGTCCATCAACCAACGATGGGTCGGAGGAAAGCTTACAATAAAATTTTGGAAGTTGAAGTTTTTCCAAAAGAGAAGAAGCCTCGTCCATACAAGGACAAAGGTGAGAGTAATGATCAGCTTTACATAACATGCAAGGGAACTTGACAGTTTTCTTATTCTTACCAACCTTAACATCACTAGTTGACGGGGTATCATCAACATGACCGACAGAGGCCGATGACATGGAGGACCATATTTCTAAGACCTGGGTAAGACCGGGGCAATCCCTCAGAAAGTGGTCACCCTTACAAAGACTGCAAGGGAATTTGGGTTTCGGATTCTTCATTTTAATCTTTTTGACCTCATCAACACTCCTAGTACTATTAACAGTAACTGGTTTCTTAGAGCCAACATCTGATGTTGTTGGGGCCTTTATCCTTTTCAGGTTCTTCTTCTTCTTCTCCTTCCATTTATTCTTCTTCTGATCAACCTGGCTACTTGCTTTAGAGCTTTCACTAGGCGAAGAAGGAGAAATGGAAGGAGACTTAATGGGCGAAGAAGGTGAAAATTTGACGTGAGGTTGATGTGTGGGTGGTGTATTGACATCCAAAGTATTAGGTGCAACTGAAACATTGGGAGGATTCGGGATCACCGGAGTGGGGAACAACCAAACTGGTAATCCAATAGTGAGTCCTAGAAGACTCAGTGTGGCAACATATGGAGGACCAAAGTTTCCAAACGAAGGAAAAGTATAAGGTTCCCCAGGGGAAGGGGTTCCTCCATTGGTACTCCCAGGATTCGATGCCATTAATACTGACTCGACCTAAGGTCCACTAAGTAAAACAAACAACACACACTATGAATCTGAGAAGCAATCAATCAAACAAAACCTTCCCATGATGAAACCACTAGTTGGTGATGAAATCCAATGTCGCGAGATCAAAATAGGAAGGGGCGGGGATAGAGCGGGTGGATCAGTTACATTGGTGACCTTCTTAATGGACTTACACCTTGGTGCAAGATTCCATGCAGTAATTGTGGATTTACCCTCCAAGGAGCCCGAGTGAGTTTGACCAATGTCTGTTCCAGGTACAGTGAGACTTCCCTTCACCGTCACCTTGTGTGAGACCCTAAATATTGTGGCTACTAAGGTCACCAACTCGTAGTCATCCCCTGGGCAGGTACAGTCAATAGTCCAGTCGGAACGTATGGGCAAGACAACAAGTCCGAAATTAGCTTGAAAGGCTCCCACACATAATCGTGGGTATACCTTCCAGTGACCCCCAATATACGATCCGACCACTACAAACAGTTGAACCACGGAGGGCTAATCTCCGTAACTCACCCGAATGCGACCTCGTGCATAACCCCTGTGTGAGAGGGGGATCCCGGCAAGCCAATACGAAAATTGGATTTGACTCTCCCTACCGCAAGATACTAATTTTGTTTGATATATTTGGAAATTTATCCTTTCAACCTATTCCAAAGCCCTACACCTTAAACTAATGTAGGTTTGCTAACAAAAATGTAAAAAGTCTGATAGATTTTAGTTAAGCGTTGATTTTAATGGCTGTTGTTTACTCAGAGGGTCTACGAAAGTGAAACTAGTGGAATGATGACTCAATTCCTAAAAATATGCATGAAATATGATAAGAAATCATTTATTTTCAATGAATACCTATTTAAGGGAAAGACGAAGAGTCGTTTTCACTATCAAACATTTGATAAGGAATGCCCTTAATCAATTTTGTTCTCAATCAAATCCAATATGATGCTATAACATTTCAGAAATGCAAACTAATATCCAAACTAATCATTAAGATGTACTTTTGTTGTTTTCATGCGAATGATGATCAAGTCAATGAAAAACTTCTCCTTCCAACTACCCTTTCAGATTAAGGAGATTCGGGCAAGAAAACGCATATTTCGCACAAACAACACACCCTTTTGTAATCAAACAAGAGAAAGAAAATAAAAAACGCAAAAGAAAGGAGAAATAAATTGGATCAGATGACCTCAAAGAACCAAATGAGAAGAGTCATAGACTTCTAATGTCCTTCACTAGAGTTCTCTCTCAGTCAATAGGAGAGAAGAAAGTAGGGGATCGATTTCAAGCTCTCAACAGCAAAAACTCAAAAATAATGAAGAAGGTCATAAAATCTGAACAACAAGGTGTTTTTCTTCTCAGGAGGAAGCATGTCAAAGGTCAAAGGAATAATTATGGAATCACAAATCATCTCAGCAAGCAAAAAACAGGGTTTGGACCTCCAAAAAATACAATATTTGCATAAATTTTGTGCAAAAAAGGGTTGGCGCTCTAGTGTAAGGGCCACCAGAGCATTATAACACTTTGTCCAGCAGCTTAAGGGAGCGTTGGCACCCTGTTAACAAGGTAGGGGAGCGTTGAAGTCCTAAAGCTCAGAAAAGGTCCAAAAAACCCAAAATTTCAATGGAATTTTGACAGTCAAGCTGAGTGTGATGGGGTAAAGAGTCAATCAGCAAGTGCAATCAGATATAAAGGGGTGAAAAAAATCGAAAAAAAATCAAAGGGAAAGACAAGGTCTATGAGGAAAAATCAAAACAAAAAGTTTCGATTCGATTCCCCAGTGGAGTCGCCAATTTCTATTGAAGGAAAATCTCCCTGTGGACAGGTAGATCTCCTCAAAGAGATAGACTCTTAACTCTAAGACAGAAAGTGCTTATCATGGTCACTAACTTCCTTTTAGATCTAGGTGGACTAGTGTGTGAGGAGGAAGGAGAAAATAAGTACCTTTTACCAGCGTTTGTCCCTGCACGCTCCGAGTTGAGCTCCAATCTTTCACTCCTCGATAATCCATGTAGACAAACAAAGTACGACCACTTCCTACTCTATCAAGATTAGTCCAAAATAGGTCTATCTATTAAAGAGACAAATTCATGTGAGATTGAACACGAATTAGAAAGAAACAGGCCAAGCAAATTATATTAATGAGGACCAGCAAGAAAGATCTTTATAGTGCTCCCAGACAGTGTAAGGGGGGGTGCCAACACTCCTAGAAGAGGTATAGGGGAGCGCTCTCCTCCAAAAACCTAGTTTTTTTAGTGTTTTCAGATGGAAAAAGGTTAATGAGCCCAGTTAACCTTTCCTCCTCTTCCAAATCAATTGTTTGACATGTGCCAAGTGTCCTCCTGATTTCATTTACAAGAACGACATAGGCATCATGGAAGAATGCTTCCCTGACACTTGCGACACTTGTGAGCAAAATGCGACACTTGCGACCTTTGTAATGACGACACTTGTGACACTATAAAAGTGAGTATTTTGGATGTGTAACAGTAAGTGGGGGTGGGGGTGGTGCGGTGAGAGTGAGGACTAGGATCTGCATTGATTCTTCCTCCCAAACCAGGATGTGACCCTAGGGGAGAGGGACATAGGGAACAAGTGGTGTTGGAGAGTTCTCAGGGGATTCTTGAGGTAGGAGTTCTATGACTAGTGGGATGTCGGGAAGTGAAGAAGCCTCGGTGGGAGGAATGGTATCTCCAGTGTTAGTTCCATTGGAAGAGATGACGCATACTTGAGCTTGAGGGATGTATGAGTGGGGGTGATCTATGGTATGTCCCTAGAAAGGATGGGTCTTTGAAAATTATAGGGCCCATCTCGATGAGTGGGTAGGCATCAGGATTAGTGTGGACAAAAGGTAGGATGTTATCGATGTTGGAGGAAGTTTTAGGCTCGTAATGTGAAACTTGATTGATGGTGATGATCTTCCCATTGTGGGGGAACATCATTGTGCAAAACATAGAAGAGGCAATTGCCTTCATAGCGTACATGTAGCTATGTCCGAACAAGATATTGTAATCGAGTGGGAAGTCAATAACTTCAATGTCAATGAGGATGGTTTTTCCCCCGAGTTCCATGGGGACATTTTGAAAGAGCCCTTCAAGAGAGGATGGTCATCCATCGTAAGCTCTCAAAGTGATGGAGGATTGTATTATCTCGGGAGAGCTGAGTTTCTGCCATATAGTTTTGGACATGATGCATGTGGATGAACCTTCATCGATGATGCATCGATGAACTGTGATGTTTCAAATTTTGACTGGTATCTGGAAAGCTACCAAAGCAGGGAGATGGGGTTCCCCACAATCTAGATCAAAAGTGATGAGTCTAGTATCAGCAGGGGTGATTTCCCCCAAGGCGGAGAGTAATGACTTCCGTTGAGTGGGACAGGTTTGAAGGACTTCCAATACTAACATGGCGACAGGGGATTGCGCCAAGTCATCAACCAAACTATAATTGTGTGCTTCCCTAGCCTGAGGGTTGTTGAAATTTCTTCGTAATGGGATGCAAGGAATCTAAAGGGGGGTTTCAGTGTTAGGGCACGGGATCATCAAAGATGGTCCCTTTGTAACTGGAACTGCTTCCGAAGTGCTGGCAGTATATTTAGGGGGTGCGTTGTATTGACAATTTCACGTTTGTAGAATAATTTCTTCTTCGCTAGTGAGAAGGATAGTGTGATCTGCAGGAGTGATAGGGTTTTGATATTGTCCCGTCTATGGTGGGGAAGGGTTCATTTCTTGCTAGGTATTCATCACCCCTTGGTGTGTAATAGGGTTATGTAACACCGCTGGCGGTGGTTGTTGCACGTATTGTTGTGGGGTCTGTTGAGGGGTAGGCGATGCTGGGGGACGTGGTCTATTCAAAGATTCTTTCATCTGTTTAAATTCAGCTATTTGGGGAAAATGGTGAGTATAATGGCCATATTCACCACAAAGGGCACAAGGGAAGTTTTTTCGGAGGTTATTGTTATTATTTCCTTGGCGTTTTTTGTGATTTCCCCCTTGGGGGTTCTGGTTCCCTTGATTCTAGTTGCCCCCAGCAGGTTGGTTTTGTTGGGGGTTATTTCCCCCTGGTCCTGGATTATTATTGTTTCAATTTTTTCCTTTATTTTTGGCATTATTCGACTAATGGAACAGATTTTACGTATTCAATTGTTCAAAATTTTGAAACTGCTGAATGGGAGAGCGTTGAACAAAGTTAACCCCAACATGTGGTTGTCCTTGTGGTGGAGCCATGGGTTGGGGAGGACCGGGAAATGGAAAGTACAGATTATTTTCTGGCAATGATCCTTATGGTACATAGGAAGGTGTGGTGATTTCACTAGTGCTCAGGGTGTAGGTTGAGGTAGAGAGGGTATCAAAACTTGGTTGTATATATGGACGCATCATGGGTGTCGATGAGGGTCCACTCGTGGGTGGAGGGGGTACAATAGGGTATGTTTGTTGGTAAGGGGGAGAAGGGTAATAAGGGGGTCCTCCATATATTGGTGGATGTTGGGGTGTACTATACATGGGTGGTGGTTGGATGTACGGGTTGTGGTGTGTTGTGGTACCAATCAATCTGTCTGCTAAGTGAGACATCCCAGGTTTGTCTTGGCCGAATGGTATGGGACTTGGGATTTCAGGTAGTACCATATATAAGTATCCTGACTGTGTGTAAATGAGGTCATACTTTTGATCCTTGCTGATGACTTCCTCTTCAGATTGGAGGAAAGTTGAGGCCACATCTTTGGCAAGGAGGGAGACGAGTGATCTGAGAAACCAATCAAGGCATTGTTGTTTGGTGGTTTCTTCTTTGCATAAACTACGTCGCCGATACCATTCATGAATGTGGTTAGCGATATGTGTGGATGAGGTTTGTTTAAACTCGGAGAGCAGTTCAAAACCATTGTCATGGCGGATTGGTAGTTGAAAGAAGGTAAAAAATCCTTTGGCCAATGATTCAAAAGTCACATGGGACCCTGATTTTTCATCTACATACCACTTGGATGATGGTCTAGTGAGTGTGCGTTGGAATAAACTTAATTGGATGGAGTCATCCATGATTCTATTTGAAGAGAACCATAAGTGGAAGTTCATGAAATGGTTGGCAGGGTCATCTCCCGCCTTTCCTTCAAACTTTGGGATGCTTGAAGGTAGTTTGGTGGGAATTGTAGGCCATGTGGGGTCGTGAAATATATGTTCATTTGTGAGTTTGCTCAGATCCGATATGTTGAGGGAAGCTAAGTATGGAATCTGAAGTGGTGGTGGAGGATTAGTTCTAGCCATTGCATGAAAAGTTTGTGTACCTGACCCTTAAGGGTGGTGGGGTGGGGTTGTACTTCCCCCTTGGGAAGAATTTTTCCCCCCACTTCATTGTAAAGGAGAGCTAGTGAATGGTTGGCCTTGGGAAGTGGAACCAAGCAAATCTGATCCCAAGACAGTAGCACTCACAGGGGTGTGAGAGGGTGGATTCGATGAGTTGGCAAGACTAGGAACTCCCCCTAGAATAGGAAGGAGGTATAGTAAGCGTCTGGAACGACGGGGATTCTATGGGTCCCCTATGATGTCTGACTAGCAAAGTGAATGTGTGCAAATAGTGATGAGAGTAATAAATGAATAAGAGACTTTGTATAAATTGGACCTTCACAATATATCTCACAATCGTTTTGTAATCACAAGAGCACCATACATAAATCATTTGACAAAGAAGCATATATGTGAGTAGGTGGATTTTTTCCGCGTGGGAGAAAAAATAAAGCAAATGATCGTGTCCTAAAAATATGTAACGTACTTCCTCTCAAATAGCACTGGACCTTCCAATAGCACTCAACAGTGGGGTCTGAAGCCACCGGAAGAGGAACTAGTGAAGGATGAAAAAATCAGTTATAATGAGGGGTAGAGGGTGCATATCCAGAAAGAGCTGGCAATATTTCCCAATAGCCACACAAAATCCGATCAAGGTGCAATTGCAGCCCACAATTGCCACCTGGGTAGATGTCCTAAAATTTGGTCACTAGGTACCTCGGTCAAAGTGAGGCATTTAGATTTTTGGCCTCAAAAATGGGTCACGGGTTGGATGTCGACCAAGAGGTGGGTGCCTCAAGGGGGGACGCATAGAACAACTGGACCTCGGCCTTCGACCCTTCATGGGTATCTCCCTGCCTTATTGTGTTAAGAACACTTGACTTGGAGGATTTAAAGTTCCCTATTTGACAACTTCTAATGTTTGAAGATGTGAGAACTAGATAACGGGGAGTTATTTGGATGCATATCCCTAAGATCCTACCTAGACTAAAAAAATTATTTTGGCACCTCTTGTGGAGGAAAACTTAGTGAGTTTTAAGAAAAAATTTAGATGTGTTTGTTTTTTAGATTGGGGGTGTGAACCAATCTCGTTAAAATTAAGTGGGAGTGGATAGTTCCTTCAAGAAAAGGGTGGGGCGTTTTGGAATCATGTTTGGGGGAAACTTGCTTCAACCTCCACAATTTGAAACGAAACTATGTGAGTGAGTAGTGACTTTGTGTGTGACTAAGTGATAAAATGTGCCAAAATTTTTAATAAGTTAGGTGTCACCTTGCAGCATGCGGACTTCATGTGGTCCTTACAAGTCTTGATTACCTATCTTACTAGATGCCATTGTACAACCTTGCAGAATTTTAAAGTCTCGATAGAACTAGCATGTGGAAATGTGGGTCCTTACCAATCCTTTAAACTCCCTAATTTGATTTAATCTAAGAAAGCTTCAAAATACTATGCTAGATTATGGACATGTGGGCATGTATGGGCCCGTTACAATAATCTTTAAACTCCCCTAGTGATGTAAACTAAGAAAGTAGCTTCAAAAGTAGCCTATATTTGCAATGTGTGGGCATGTGTGGGCCCTTACAAAAGTAGCCTATCTTTGGAAAACAAACTAAGAGGAGTCCCAAAGGGGGTTGTTGTCCTCTCCTAAAGATTTTGTCCTTAAGGGAGATTAAATCTTCCTTCAATTGTTTTTTTGATTCTCAAGATCGCTTTACGAGTGAGAGAAGAGCATACTCTATGATTGAAGTTTGATTTATGGTCCCAATGCAAGTGTTTATATATGTGATATTGAATGATTCCAACTTAACTTTTACAATCAAAGCAAGCCATCCATGTGGAAAAATGAAAGCAAAAAGAGGAAAGATATGGATTTTAACCCCCTAAGTGCTTATGTTTCGACTAACCCTTCATGTGGAGAGGGAATATAAGTGTGGTGCATATTAAAAATTGCATAGAATCAATATTTAGAAGGCTATGGGCCTTCAAAACATCTCAAAAAAACCTTACAATGTTGAATTTTTGGACAGGTGCACGGGTCGCAGAGTAGACAGAGGCGCATGTGGCACCAATGCACAAATAAACAACGACCTGTTGGTGCAAGTGCACAGGATACGCTAAAAAACATAGCGCTTTTGGAAAACGTGCTCGAAAGACGCGCCCGTGGACTGAAAAACCCGCGCACATTCTGATACGTGGCCAGGAAGAAAATTTCGAATGAAATTCTCTTATCTGAGCTCTGAATTTATCTTTTTGCAGGCAGGCTTGAGCCGGTTATGATCCCTACAAGTTAAATAAATAAAAAATAAGTTCTCAAACAACCCAAATGGGGAGGAAATTGATACTTATCCCCAGTGGAGTTGCCAATCTGTTGTATCATTTTCATCACCTGAATGAGAAAAAGAGGGACACTTACAAGTCCAGTTGGGTTAGTTGGATAGGACAGAAGTTAGTGAAAGAGTTAGAAATATCATGCACAAGAAATAAACAAACAACTAAGCTAACAACAATTAAAGAAACTAAACTAAAGTGCATAAGGGAATTAGAACAAAAATTAACCAAACAATTGACCAATATTCATGCCACCAATGGATAGATTGTAATAGTGGGAAAACACCAAAGAGAAAAGGAGACTTATGGTTCCCCTCTTTCTCCAAGGGAGTGCTCTTGAACCGCCAATGAGAGAGATATTCTTACAAATACCAAACTAAAAGGAAATGGTGAAGAAATCCTTGCTCATTCACTCAAGAGGTGATGTGAATAGCCCAATGAAATGGTGCTTGTATGCTCCAATGAGGAAATAGATTCCTTGCAGGAGAATAGAGGTAGCATAACAATACAAATATATTCTTGGAAATATAGTGCACCCATGGCCTCTTTTTATAGAAAAGCTTTGAGGCATGATCCAACTGGTATTTAATGTGAACAAGGGGCCCTTTAGGGCACCTTTAGGTCTTTGACATGACCCCCACTCGGATTCATCTTGGATTTGGGGTTCAAATCAACTTGGGAGATGAACCAAAATTGGGTGGGAGGCCAACCAGAATCATTAATGCGTCGTTCTAAGGTGTGTGTGGCTTTTTGCGTCCATAGTCATGCATCGGGTGCATGTGCACTTTCCCTGCGTTTTTTACTAGCGCATGTGCGCATGCTTTCTTTATATTCTGAGTGAATGCTGATTTTATAACCAATTGTATAGTTTGTGCCCTTTGGAAATGCATTTTTGGTCCATGAATGAACTAATAGGTGTTTGGAGATGTTGGATTCATGTAACCATTTGCGGATGAAATCCTAGTGATAACAAATATGTACCAAACTCATCAACTATACACCTCATGTATGTGCCAACTCATCAAATACTTGTCTCGACCATGTACCCAACATGTACCTCAACCATACACCAATATAACCATAAAAATTTATCTAACAATTCATCACTCTATCCATAAACCCAATACCATAAAGCATTACATCAAACAATGTGCCATAACCTCATTGTTATACAACCTCTATCTGTAACATACCTCAACCAAAAACCCTCATCAATTTCATCATCCAAATCTGATTTGTAACTCGGTAATAGACTTGGTGTATATGATCATATACTTGCAAACCTTCCTTAACTTTAACAACAAGAGACTATCATTTTCATCAAACTTTACTTTAGTCTTACATGACTAATTTTGGATTATTCAACAACCCTATCTTGAAATAATAATAACTATGTACATGTAATGAATAAAGATATGAAAATAGTACATTGTTCTTTAGTGTCTTTTATGCAATTACTCCAGGTTTCACCAGTTGGAACCTCTCATAAAATGAGTTATAGAAAAAATGGCATACCTTGTGATGGACCACACTAGTTTGGTCTGAAATGTCGAAAAACGCTTTCCTCATGATGGACCACACTAGTTTTGTCCGAAACTTCGAAAAACATAAAACCTATGTGATGGATCCGAAAGTACTCTCTAAACAAAACAATGATCGCAAAAGTCTTAGAACAGAAATGGCATACCTTGTTGAATTATGGCTTATTCTAGAGAGAGAACTTGTAGAGTGTTCCCCAGATGGAATATTTGTTGTGTGGGTATGAAAATGGTACACATAATACTATAGACTGTAATATAACCAATACATTTGGTCTTACTGAATTTGGATCTGTTATGAAGAATTTATGACGTTTTTACCTGAAACACCTATTTTAGACTAGTTTCAGGACTAGCCACAAACCCTATTTTCCACGGAGTGTAACTCCAAAAATACAACGACCCACAAGATGAAATTATTATCATAGGTACTTGGATATGTTTTCTCAATGGCCTCCATATTTCATTGTTTGAATCATTATAGAAAAAAATTTCTTGCGAAAATGGTGAGATGGCCTGTAAATAACATACCTTAGAAAGCACCATCAAAAGAATTTATCCTCCCTTGAATTTCATCCTTCTTTACTTTACCTTCCCTATGAAATTCGATATAGATATCCTTTGGTTACCTTAATCACTTGTAGATATTCAATATTCTCAAGTTTTATTAAATGAGAGACCCTTGCCTCTTATTTATACTTTTATGTAGCTTCTTCAAGGGGTTACCTTCTAACCATCTTAAACCGCTTTCCTTATTTTAGGGGTAACCCACTTCTAACCACTTGTCCACATAGTAATTTCTCCATTAACTTTATTATTTAAATAATTTATTTTGTATCCACTTTGACTTATAGTACACTCATCACTTCACTTTATTATTTAAATAATTTCTTCTTTACAACCACTTTGACTACTTTGACCTTTTGGGGCTTCTAGATGAATCATAAGGGTTCTCCAAATTCACATGGCCATAACTCTCTAACCGTGAGGAGTTATGTGATGTTTCACATACACCAAACAAACTTGGGTCCCTTACCCAAACCTTTTTTCTAATGGAATTCATTATCTAACTTTCTTCAAGGGTTGACATCAATGACAACCAACCCAAATAATCAACAATCTCCCCCTTTGGAATTGATGGAAACACTCTGATGAAATACTGAATTCATATCACTCATTCTCCCCCTATGACCATCGATCCCCTTGGAACCATGCCTCTGTGCTATTTCTCCAGTCATTTACCTTTGCATCTGATAAATCTCTCCCCCTTTGTCATCAATGGCAAAGGTATCTTCCCAAAACTGTTCTCCCAACCTGAATTATCCTCTTTATGGTACTTCATCGTGTAAATATAATACATATAAGATAATCATTCAAAAGAATCCATTTTGGAGTAGAAATTACTCTGAGTCTCTCGCAAAAATACTCAAAGGCTTCCCGTGGAAGTGGTTTTGTAAAGATGTTTTCCACTTTTTCTTTTGTTCCCACATATTCAACTCAGATGTTCTTCTCTACAACCTGTTCCCGTAGAAAGTGATACTTTATTGGAATGTGCTTCATATTTTGAGTGCATCATCGGCTTCTTTGAGATATCGATGGCACTTGTATTATCACAATAGATTGGAATGGGCTCATTATGCTCAACATGTATATCTTTCAAAGTTTGTTTCATCCATATAATCTGTGTACAAAATCTTGTTGTTGCAATATAGTCTTCTTCAGTTGTAGATAAAGATATTGATGGTTGTTTATTGCTTAGCCATGATACTAAAAACTCACCCAAGTAGAACATTTCTCCACTGGTGCTTCGTCGATCATCAATGTAACTTGCCCAATCTGCATCTGTGTAGAAAACAAGTGATATATCCTTTCCTTTTGGATACCATAATCCAAACTCTTATGTTCCTTTGAGATATCTGAAAATCCTCTTCACTGCTAAGACATGTGATTCCTTTGGTGTTGCTTGAAATCGTTCCACCTGTCCAACTTCCTTCATTACACCTGGTCTAGATGTTGTCACATCTAGTAAGCTACCAATCATTGACCTGTATTGCCTCTAGTTTGTAGACTTTGAATCATCATCTATTCTCAACTTGCAACTGGTTTGCATAGGAGTGGTAACTAGTTTGCAATCTTCCATTTTGAACCTCTTTAGCATTTCTCTGATATACTTAGTTTGAGAAATAAAAATTCCTCGGTTGCTTTGACGTATCTGAAGACCTAGAAAGAAGGATAGTTCTCCAAGTAATGATATTTCAAATTCATTATGTATATCCTTTTCAAATTTCTGGCTTAACCTGTCATCAGTAATTCCAAAAATAATATCATCAACATAAACTTCAATTAATAAAATACCATATTTAGTTACCTTGATGTAAAGGTTGTTGTCTGCACTTCCTTTTCTGAACCCTTCCCATTGTAGATATTTATCTAGTCTAGAGTAACATGCTTTAGGAGATTATTTTAGAACATACAAGGCCTTCTTCAATTTACACACATAATTTTCATTCTCTGACAACTGAAATCCTTCTGGTTGTTCAATGTACACTTCTTATTCAAGTTCCCCATTCAGAAACGTTGATTTCATGTCCATCTGATACACTTTAATATTCTTGGAGCATTCATAACCTAAGAGCAATCAGATTGCTTCCATTCTATCAACTGAGGAAAATGTCTCTTCAAAGTTGATTCCTTCAACCTGTGTGTATCCTTTACATACCATTCTATATTTTTTCCTTATAACAAGTCCATCTTCATTCAATTTATTTCTGAAAACCCACTTTGTGCCAATCACATTCTTATTCTTTGGTATTGTAACCAATTCCCAAGTGTCATTCTTCTCTATTTGTTCCAATTCTTCATCCATGGCCTTATTCCAGAATTCATCCTTGTTGGCCTCTTCAAAACTATTTGGTTCAATCATAGATAAGAGTGTTAGGTGCATTTGTTCTAGTGAATGGATTCTTATTCTAGTCTCAACTCCTGCATCTTTGTTTTCAATAATCTGATCTGAAGGATGATTCTTCTGTACTCATTTTCTAGGTGTCTTTGGAGGCACTTGTTGAACTTCCTCTTCTACTTCTTCTTCATCTTTTGCTTCTTCTTCGTAAAGTTGTTCAACTGACTCATTTTCTTCTTCTTTTAATTCTCTTCTGCATATTTCGTCAATTGTTACATTGATGCTTTCCACAACTTTCTTCACCCTCATAGTGTAACACTTGTATGCTTTCCTTGTACTTGAGTAACCAACAAGTACTCCTTTGTCCACACGAGAGTCAAACTTTCCCATTCTACCATATTCTCTTTTGATGTAGCATTTGCTTCCAAATACTATGAAGTGCTTCACATTTGTTGGTCTTCCTTTCCATAGATCGTAGGGATTTTTTTCATTTTTGTTTATGAGAATTACTATGTTTTGAATGTGAATTGTTGTATGCACTACGTGTCCAAAAAATATCTTTCGATTTGGAATCCATTAGCATTGTTCGATCCATTTCCTGTGTAATTATCATCCATTATGATCATGTTCCTTTGTCTCTGAACCACTCTCTGAACCAATATATGAATCCATGCTCTCGTCCACTGTCAAAAGACTCTACTGCACAAATGTCCATAATGTTGACCCATTTATCACTATATTATCATGAAGTATTCACTACTACAACTGATTAATCCATCAAATTGTACTTCTTCTAATTGATTGCTTTGTATCTGTCTACTCAAACTCTGCAAGTTGTTTGAAGGAAGGTTCTTTGGTCTATCACAGCTATCGCATAGACTCCCCCTGTCTAATATTCATATTACCTGGGGGTCTCTAAGTCGGGTGGCTCAGAACAATTCCTACTCTGATCTGTATTCATCATCATCTGCATTGGTAGATTCATCATCTCTCTCAGCTCTGACTTATTTCTTTCTGTCTGTGGATTCATCTTTCACTACAATGCCTGAAAGTACAATCTCTTGAACATGTTCCTTATTTACCTATCCTTGTTTTCTTTCAGTTATTTTCCAAACCTTTTTGTATCTGACTTCTTTCTCTGTAGAATTTTCTTCATCTCATTTTATTGCCAATATTGCGATCTCTGGGACTTGGTATTTGTTCAATTTTTCTTCATTTTTTCTTATCCATACTTTCTTATATCTGATATCAGTGTTCTCTTTCATGGAAGTATCGATCATGCTTCTACAATCACTAGCTATGTGTCCATAGTTATGACATTTGTAACATTCAATGTTATGTGGGTCCACATAGGCACTTCTTTCTTGAACATTTATTTTATAATCCCTGCAATCTGCAACCTCATGTCCAAAATTAATACAATAAAAACAATGACCATAAAAGATATTTGTATACCTGGGAGTGAATGATCTTCTTTGTGGTGTAGTCCTTCTAAATTTCTTCCTTGACTGATCATGATCATGATTGAAGCTTCTTTGATCCAGGTGGATATCAGTGGCCACCCACCTTTTCCAACTAGCTCAAAACAGTTTTCTGGCAATTTTGGTAATTTACTATTTTTAGCAGTTTTTAATTTATGGGGCCATTTTGAGGCCCTAAATGATTTTTTTTTGGGAAAACAGGTTTGAAATATATAATTTCCTTCTATATTTTACCTAAAATGAATCTCCTCGATGATATCTTTCCAACGGGCTATCATATGCCTAAAACGGAGATCGTATGCAAAAGTTACGACCCCGAGAAGTTGATGTACTAACTTACCCAAACGAGGCCCACATGACTTTTGGCGCTTCATCTCCTAGGGTTAGGTTTTTGGATGTCTAGGTTTTTTGGCATTCCTTCTTATTGTAAAAATGTCTTCAGAGCCTCATTGTAATCATCTTCTTGCGAATGCGAGTAGTCGTCACATCTCTTCTCGGAGATAAGTTGCCACCATTCTAGCGAGTCTTTCACTTTGTATTTTTATAGTCTCTGTACATTTATTTCATTAATAGAAATCGTGTATTACTGTATATCTGTGACTCTTGTTATATTTTTTATATATCTCTATTATATTGTGGTCTCTCTTGCAATATCTCTGAATATTTCTGTGTTATATCTCCGCTCTCATTTCCTGCCAAAAATAATACAGATCATTCTTTGTGGCTTGAACATGGATGGTCTTATTGAAGATGTATGTTCAATAGTTTTCTTAGATTTCGGTTGATCATGAGTCCTTCCTTTGAGTACTTCTGCAGAACTCTTTCTATTTTCTTCATTCTTCTTTTCTAGCAACCTAGAGTGCTTCTCTTCATTCTCTATAACTGATGTGGATGTTTTTGTCTCTTCAATGTTCTTGTTGAGATTGACAATTTTACTTCTCAATGTGACAACTTCTTCTTCATTCTTCTCAACCTCTTCTTATTTCTTCATTATCTGAGACTTCATGACTTCTTTTTTTCTTTTCACTTCTTCAAGATGAATTTTTAATGTTATTATTTCTTCTTCAAGTCCTTTCTCTTCTTGACCAAACTCTACCTGAAGTTGTTTTATATCTTTAGTTATTTCCTTAAGATGATCTGTCAATATCTTCTCTATCATTTCTGCTTCTTCCTTCTATGCTGATATGTTGGCTTCCAAATACTGCTTTTGATATTCAAGATTTTCTTCGATCTTTTTGGCTTCTTCTACATGAGTTCTTAAGTTATCAATGACATGTTGGGCTTCTTCAAAAATGTGAATACTTTACTTTTGTTTCATCAATTCTTTCTTGAGTGGTGTGTTTTCTTCTCTTAGTTCATCTAAAGCACTAATCAATTTTGCTTCATAATTGTCTTCCTTTTCAATTAGTTTTTATGTCTCATTTCCTTCATGGAATTCTATTTCAAGATGTATGTGTTTTTCACAATTAAATCAAAACAACATATCTCTGGTGATTATGTACTCTTCATCTTATGAATCTATTTGACATGGTGAACATAATTCTTCTTTATCTGTATATGCATCTTCTTTGGCATTTTCTGAATCTGTGATGGGTGAAGATTATCTGTCATGTAAATTATCCCAAAGTTCTTTGGCTGATGAAAATTTACTAACCTTTTCTCCTACCAGATTAGGTAATCCTTCCCAGATGAAATCCATTTCTATTTTATTATTCTTCCTCAATTCCTTCTTGGTTGCAGTATTTTCCCTTTTTGAACTATCATATCCTGTAATGACTGATAGTCAAATATAATGCCCCTGTACCTATAAAAATACTTCCATTCTTATGATCCATATCTCATACTTTAACCCATTCTAACCATTAAACAACGGTACTCCATACTCATAGTAATCCATGATCTCCTTCCAATGGTTAAACTGATTTCTGAAGGAACCGTCTCTGATGCCAACTGTTGGATTACTGAGAGGGGGGTTGAATTAGTAATAGATCAATTTAATCCTTTTTAACCATAAAATGCAAGTGTTATATCAATGTAGCATTATCATCCAATAGTTTCAGAGTAAATAAACAATGAACAAATGAGCAATCATACACATACACATTACACCAGTGTTTTTACGTGGAAAATCAAAGCGAGAGAAAACCACAAAATTCTTTTTCTTATATGTATTTAAGAATTACATTCATTGGAAGCACCAACTTCCTTTGTTTTCCAGCCACAACTAGAAGGA
Organism: Picea engelmannii; assembly: GCA_009831015.1. Taxonomy (NCBI): domain Eukaryota; kingdom Viridiplantae; phylum Streptophyta; class Pinopsida; order Pinales; family Pinaceae; genus Picea; species Picea engelmannii. Next base: position 17,775 of record ML827568.1, on the reverse strand, counting down.
GGCTCCAACCCCCTAGTTTATCAGGCTACAACTAGAGGGAATCTCCAACTCCCCAATTCTTTGGCTACAACCAAAAGGAGGCTACAACCCCCTATGTTCTCTGGCTACAACCGGAAGGTGGCTAAAACCACCTATCCTTTCCCAGTACAACCACCATAAAATATAAGTAGAATGATGGAACCACTGTCACACTATCACTGTTATATATATTGATGTAAACATGTACCAATCAACCTGCACCAAACAATTTGTACCAATATGTACCATAAACAAGTGCATAAACCATGCACCAACCTGTACCATCAATGAGTGCATCAACCATGCACCAACTTGTACCTCAATCTGTACCATCAATGATTGCATCGACCATGCACCAACCTGTACCTCAACCTATACCATCAACGAGTGCATCAACCATGCACTAAATACACATAAACTATGACTCATCAAGATGTACCAACATCATCAACTATACACCTCATGTATGTGCCAACTCATCAACTACTTGTCTCAACCATGTACCCAACACGTACCGCAACCATACACCAATATAACCATCAAAATTTATCTAACAATTCAACATTCTATCCATAAACCCAATACCATAAAGAATTACATCAAACCATGTGCAACAACCTCACTGTTATACAACCTGTATCTGTAACATACCTCAAACAAAAACCCCCATCAATTTAATCATCCAAATCTGATTTGTAACTCTGTAATATACTTGGTGTATATGATCACATACTTTCAAACCTTCCTTAACTTTAACAACAAGAGACTATCATTTTCATCAAACTTTACTTTAGTCTCACATGACTAATTTTGGATTAGTCAACAACCCTAACTTGAAATAAGCATAACTATGTACCTGTTATGAATAAAGATATGAAAATAGTACACAATGTTCTTCAGTGTATTTTATGCAATTTCTCCAGGTTTCATTACTTGGAACCTATCATAAAAGGATTTATAGCAAAAATGACATACCTTGTTGAATTATGGATTATTCTAGAGAGCGAATTTGTAGAGCATTCCGCGCACATAATATTTGTTGTATGGGTCTGAAAATGGTACACTGAATACTATAGACTGTAATCTAACCAATACATTTGGTCTTACTAAATTTGGATCTGATAAGAATAATTTATTACTTTTTTACCCGAAACACCTATTTTAGACTAGTTTCAGGACTAGCCACAAACCCTATTTTCCACGGAGTGTAACTCCAAAAATACAACGACCCACAAGATGAAAATTTTATCACAACTATTTGGATATTTTTTCACAATGGAATCCATATTTCATGGTCTGAATCATTCTAGAAAAAAAGTTAGTGCGAAAATGATGAGATGACCTGTAAATAACATACCTTAGAAAGCATCATCAAAAGAATTTATCCTCCATTGAATTTCGGCCTTATTTACTTCATCTTCCCTCTGAAATTCGTCTTAGATATCCTTTGGTTACCTCAGTCACTTATAGATATTAAATATGCTTAAGTGCGATTAAATGAGAGACCATTTCCTCTTATTTATACTTTTATGTAACTTCCTCAAGGGGTTACCTTCTAACCATCTTAAACCACTTTCCTTATTTTAGGGCTAACCCACTTCTAACCACTTGTCCACTTAGTAATTTCTCCATTAACTTTGTTATTTAAATAATTTATTTTTTATCCACATTTACTTATAGTACACTCATCACTTCACTTTATTATTTAAATAATTTCTTCTTTGCAACCACTTTGATTGCTTGGACCTTTGGGGGCTTCTAGATGACTCATGAGGGTTCTCCAACTTCACATGGCCATAACTCTCTAACTATGAGGAGTTATGTGACGTTCCACATACCACCGGAAATGAAATGACATGTAATATCCATCTAGAATATTCTTATGTTTAAATATGTTAAAACTCATACCATTATACATCAAACAAACTTGGGTTCATTACCCAAACCTTTGTGCTACCGGAATTTGTTACCGGACTTTCTTCAAGGATTGATATCAATGACAACCAACCCAAATAATCAACAAATATGACATCTAAATTGGGGAGATTTGGATTTGAGACATCTCAAATATGATCTTGTTTTTATCATATTTCAGGACACCATCTTTCAATGCATTTTTTGGGCTCTAAAAGTTTATTTTGGTATTGAAATAGGTGAGGGATTCCTTAGACTTGAACTATCTTGAAAAAAAACATTTCTTCTCATTTATATATTTCCAATGATCTATTTTGCACCTAAAATAGAGTTTGTATGTGAAATGTTTCCCCACACAAGTTAATGGTCCAAATATTCCATGCAAGTCCAAGTGGTGCCCATGTGAGCTCAAAATAATTAAAATACGAGGAATTAGTAGCATGTGGGAATCCACTAGAGATTTCTAGAAGCATTATGGAGGTTCCAATATGGTTTCAAAACCATAAAACTAACCATATCTATATAAAACCTAAAAGAAGATAGAATGCATAATACTGTTGGATTACTGAGAGGGGGGTGAATCAGTAATAGAGAAATTTAATCTTTTTTAACCATAAAATGCAAGTGTTATATCAATGTATCATTATCATCCAATAGTTTCATAGTAAATAAACAATGAACAAATGAGAAATCATACACATACACATTACACCAGTGTTTTTACATGGAAACACAAAGCGGGAGAAAACCACGAAAAGCTTTTTCTTATATGTATTTAAGAATTACATTCATTGGAAGCACCAACTTCCTTTGTTTTCCAACTACAACTGGAAGGAGGCTCCAACCCCCTAGTTTCTCAGGATACCACTTGAGGGAAGCTCCAACTCCCCAATTCTCTGGCTACAACCAAAAAGAAGCTACAACCCCCTATGTTCTTCGTATACAACTAGAAGGTGGATATAATCACCTGTCTTTGCCTCATCCAACCGCCCTGAAATATAAGTAGAATGATGGAACCACGGTCACACTATCACTGTGAGATATATTGTTGTAAACCTGTACCAATCAACCTACACCAAACAACCTGTACTAATATGTACCATAAACAAGTGCATCAACCATGCACCAACCTATACCTCAACCTATACCATCAACAAGTGCATCAACCATGCACCAACTTGTACCTCAACCTATACCATCAACGAGTGCATCAACCATGCACAAACCTATACCTCAACATGTACCATCAAGGAGTGCATCAACCATGCACCAACATGTACCTCAACCTATACCATCAACTAGTGAATCAACCATGCACCAAATACACATAAATTGCGACTCATCAAGATGTACCAACATCATCAAATATACACCTCATGTATGTGTCAACTCATCAACTACTTGTCTCAACCATGTACCCAACATGTACCTCAACCATACACCAATATAACCATCAAAAATTATCTAACAATTCATCACTCTATCCATAAACCCAATACCATAAACCATTACATCAAACCATGTGCCACAACCTCACTATTATACAACCTCTATCTGTAACATACATCAACCAAAAACCCTCATCAATTTCATCATCCAAATCTGATTTGTAACTCTATAGTAAACCTGGTGTATATGATCACATACTTGCAAACCTTCATTAACTTTAACAACAAGAGACTATCACTTTCATCAAACTTTACTTTAGTCTCACATGATTAATTTTGGATTAGTCAAAAACCCTAACTTGAAATAATCAAAACTATGTACCTGTAATGAATAAAGATATGAAAATAGTACACAATGTTCTTCAGTGTCATTTGTGAAATTCCTCCATGTTTCACTACTTGGAACCTCTCAGAAAAGGAGTTATAGAAAAAATGGGATACCTTGTTGAATTTTGTCTTATTCTAGAGAGCGAACTTGTAGAGCATTCCCCGCATGGAATATTTTTTGTATGGGTCTGAAAATGGTACACATAATACTATAGTCTGTACTCTAACCAATACATTTGGTCTTACTGAATTTGGATCTGTTATGAATAATTTATGACGTTTTTACCTGAAACACATGTTTTAGACTAGTTTCGGGACTAGCCACAAACCCTATTTTCCACAGAGTGTAAATCCAAAAATACAATGACCCACAAGATGAATTTGTTATCATAGCTAATTGGATATGTTTTCTCAATGACCTCCATATTTTGGAGTCTGAATCATTCTAGAAAAAAAATTATTGTGAAAATGGTCAGATGACCTGTAAAGCATCATCAAATGAATTTATCCTCCCTTGAATTTTGGCCTTCTTTACTTCACCTTCCCTCTGAAATTCGCCTTAGATATCCTTTGGTTACCTCAGTCACTTTTATATATTCAATATGCTCAAGTGTGATTAAATGAGAGACCATTGTCTCTTATTTATACTTTTATGTAGCTTCCTCAAGGGGTTAGCTTGTAACCATCTTAAACCACTTTCCTTATTTTAGGGCTAACCCACTTCTAACCACTTGTTCACTTAGTAATTTCTCCATTAACTTTGTTATTTAAATAATTTCTTTTGTATCCACTTTGACTTATAGTACACTCATCACTTCACTTTATTATTTAATAATTTCTTCTTTGCAACCACTTTGACTACTTTGACCTTTTGGGGCTTCTAGATGACTCATGAGGGTTTTCCAACTTCACATGGCCATAACTCTTTAACTGTGAGGAGTTATGTGACATTCCACATACTACCGGTAATGGCATGACATGTACTATCCATCTAGAATAGCCTTACCTTCAAATATATTAAAACCAATACCATTATACATCAAACAAACTTGGGTCCATTACCCAAACCTTTGTGCTATCGGAATTCATTACTGAACTTTCTTCGAGGGCTGACATCAATTAAAACCAACCCAAATAATAAACAAATATGACATCTTAATTTGGTAGATTAGGATTTGGGACATCTCAAATATGATCTTTCTTTTATCATATTTCAGGACACCATCTTTCAATGCATTTTTTGGGCCCTAAGAGTTTATTTTGGTATTGAAATAGGTGAGGGATTCCTTAGACTTGAATTATCTTGAACAAAAACATTTATTCCCACTTATATATTTCCAATGATCTATTATGCACCTAAAATAGAGTTTGTATGTGAAATTTATCCCCCACACAAGTTAATGGTCCAAATATTCCATGCAAGTCCAAGTGGTGCCCACATGAGCTCAAAATAATTAAAATACGAGCAATTTGTAGCATGTGGGAATCCACTAGAGATTTCTAAAAGAATTATGTAGGTTCCAATATGGTTTCAAAACCATAAAACTAACCATATCTATCTAAAACCTAAAAGGAGGGAAAATTATTCACTTTTTGGCTCGCCACAAGTTGTTCCCTAGTATGAGCATGAGTGCAAAGAGATAATATTAGAAAAGAGAGAGACAATAATATTGTAGAGGAATATATAATACCATATTGTCTCATAGCTTTGCAATAATATTAGACAATTTTGTAATATGTATTGTAATGTTCATAATATAAGAATATATAAGGCATAATACTTCATTAAATGTTGGATTTCGTGTATGGGTTTATACAGTAAATATTTGTATTTCATTATGTATTTTTTCTTAATAGTATAATTTTGTATATGTATTTATAGTTAAAGATTCCTAATGGTGTGTTTTTGTTTCTGTTAAAACACTAAAAATACAAAAATCTAGTTATTTATTCGAGTATAGGGTCACTATAGTTGTTTCACGTTTAGAGTTTCTCTAAGGGGTGATAGGAGAGGGCAGGATCCTCTTCAATCCCAATGGAAATTAAAATACAAATTATGCTTGGGGTTTAAATCAGGATATAAAAAATGATGGGAGGCATAAGAGATCTACCAAGGAGTTAAGATTGATCTGCAAAATCAAGTCCATAAGTGAAATGTAGTGGAAGATTTTGCAATTGTCTCACTAATGATATATGATTTTCCTTCTTTCTCTTGCTAATGAACTCAATCTAGCCTAAATAATTTCTAGAGTTAAAAACATGTTGACCTCCCTCCAATCAATTTAGTTCCATCACATTGAGAGATCCTTTAACTCTAAGGTAAATAGTGTTGATTAATTGGGTTGGTGTCATTGATGTCAACCCTTGAAGAAAGTCTGGTAGCAAATTCTGGTAGCACAAAGGTTTGGGTAATGGACCCAAGTTTGTTTGATGGATAATGGTATAAGTTTTGATATATTTGCAGGTAAGACTATTCCAAATGGATAGTACATGTCATGCCATTTTTGGTGGTATGTGGACCGTCACATAACTCTTCACAGTTAGAGAGTTATGGCCATGTTAAGTTGGAGAATCCTCAGAAGTCATCTAGAAGCCCTAAAAGGTCAAAGTAGTCAAAGTGTTTGCAAAGAAGAAATTATTTAAATAATAAAGTGAAGTGATGAGTGTACTATAAGTCAAAGAGGATGAAAAAGAAATTATTTAAATAATAAAGTTAATGGAGAACTCCCTAAAATAAGGAAAGTGGTTTAAGAGATTTTAGAAAGTAAATAATAAAGTGAAGTGATGAGTGTACTACAAGTCAAAGTGGATACAAAAGAAATTATTTAAATAATAAAGTTAATGGAGAAATTACTAAGTGGACAATTTGTTAGAAGTTGGTTAACCCTAAAATAAGGAAAGTGAGTTAAGATGGTTAAAAGGTAACCCCTTGAGGAAGCTACATGAAAGTATAAATAAGAGGCAAGGCTCTCTCATTTTAATCACACTTGAATATCATTGAATATCTATTTTTGTGAAAGGTTATTTGGGCAAGTATTATTGATAGAGAAAAATTGTAGCAGAAAAAGTGTGGCAGGAAAAGTGCGGCAAAAAAAGAGTGGCAGGAAAACTGCAGAAAAAAAAGTGCAGAAAGTCAATTGCGTCAAAAAACGTGCAGCGGAAAAATCATGGCAGAAAAACCACGGCAGTAAAAGTGTGGTAGAAAAATCGCAGCAAAAAAAGTGCGACAGAAAAATCACGGCAAAAAAAGTGCGGCAGAAAAATACCGACAGCAACATGGTTGGGGTCTATTTATGAGAGATATGGCACATCTTGTTTGAGGTATGTTTTGTGAGCTAGGCTCTATCTCTTGAGATGGTATTGGATGTTCAATATTGCTACATATATCAGATTTGTTGAAGGATAAAATTGGTATTTTTTTGTCGGTATTTGGCATATGGGTATTGGTCTTTTTGTTGTGATGTGTTGCTGAAGTTGTTGGTTTAGCTTAAGGCTACATAACAGTGAGGTTGTGGAACATGGTTTTATGTAAGGTTTTATGGTATTTGGTTTATGGATAGAGTGATGAATTGTTAGATAACTTTTGATGGTTATATTGGTGTATGTCTTTGGTATATGGTTGAGGTACATGTTGGGTACATGGTTGAGAAAAGTAGTTGATGCATTGGCACATACATGAGGTGTATAGTTGATGATGTTGGTACATCTTGATGAGTCAAGGTTGTTGCATGGTTTATGCATGGTACATGTTGGTTCAGGTTATTGGTACAAGTTGTTTGATGCAGGTTGATTGGTACAGGTTGTTACAAGTTATTGGTACAAATTGACAGTGGCAATGGTTGATTCAGTGACAGTGGCAGGTTGTCTACATTTTACATTTATATTTCAATTTGGTTGGACAGGGAAAGGACAGGTGGTTGTAGCCATCATTCGGTTGTAGCTGGAGAACATAGGGGGTTGTAGCCTCCTTCTAGTTGTAGCCAGAGAATTGGGGATTTGGAGCTTCCCTCAGGTTGTAGCCTGAGAAATCTATGGGGTTGGAGCCTCCTTCCAGTTTCAGCTGGAAAAAAAAGGAAGTTGGTGCTTCCAATGAATGTAATTCTTCAAGACATATAATAAAAATCATTATGTGGTTTTCTTCTGCTTTGGGTTTCCACATAAAACAATGGTGTAATGTGTATGTGTATGATTGTTCATTTTTTCATTGCTTATTTACTCTGCAGTTATTGGTTGATAATGCTACATTGATATAACACTTGGATTATATGGTTAAAAAGGATTAGATTTATCTATTACTCATTCACCCCCCCTCTCAGTAATCCAACAATTGGTATCAGAGCGGGTTCCTTCATAAATCAGTTTAACCACTAAAAGGTAGATCATGGAGAGAAACAACTTTATAAAAATGGAATACCACAGTTTGATGGACAGAAGTATGCATTTTGGAGCATAAGGATGAAGACATATATACAGACACAGGGATTTTAAATTTGGCAATCAATTGTAGATGGATACACCGTACCAACAGTTCCTCCAACAAATGACAAAGTAGTGAAACTCGATCAGAATAATTCCAAAGACACAAATGCACTTCTGAATGGTCTTGGTGAAACGGTATTCACCAAAGTTGCACATTGTAAATCCACTAAATATATTTGGGACAAACTTAGAAATATTTATGAAGGATATTCAAAATTCAAAGCAGCAAATATTCAAACTTACAGAGGTCAGTTCGAACAACTAAAGATGAAGGAAGATGATAATATTGCATCTTACTTCTTACGAGTCGATGAAACAGTAAATGAAATCATAGGATTGGGAGAAGAAATTCAAGAATATGTAATTTTTCAAAAGGTACTAAGATATCTTCCTATGAGATTTGACCCTAAGATATTAGCACTAGAAGAGAGAGAATATCTAAACTCAATAAGCATGGACGAACTACATGGAATCTTCACAGCATATGAAATGAGAACTGAACAGGAAAATCCATATGTAAAAGAAGTATCCAAAAGATCAAAGAAAAAGAGAAAGAAATAAGAAAAAGAACATAGCAACAATAGTGACGTCTCGAAAGATGATGAAGAAGTGGTCAACTTTGTCAGAGGATTGAACAAGGCAACCGACGATAGGTATAGAGGTAAGCCTCTTTTAATTTGTTTTAATTGTGATGGTATTGGTCATTTTTCTAACAAATGTCCTCATAAGAAAAATATAAATGATGAATGTGACTCAAAAAGCAGACAAACATATAAAGGCAAAAGAACCACAAAGAAATTTTTCAAGAAAATCTTATGCACCAAAGAAGACATCTCATCATCAGATGAAGATGAAGTCAATGACAGTGAGACAGAAAGGGTTTTATTCATGACAGTAGAAGACTCTGATAAAGAAGACTCTGAAGTAGAATATCAAGAAGCCGAAGAAGAAATTGAAGAGGTAGCATTTGACGACCGAGAGGAATTGATGAGCTCCATAGAATTTATCAGAAGAGAAAAGAGGAAAAACAAGAATCTACAAGCAGAACTAGACAAGAAAGAGGACACTCAAGAATTAGAACAAATGATCACAAATTTGAAGGTTCAAATTGAAGAAGATAAAATAATTGAAGAAGCACTCAAAGAACAACTAGAAGGAAGAGACATGATCATTGAAAATTTGGAAGAAGAGATTGTCACATTAAGAAAGGATCTTCAAAACAAAAATATACAGAACAACTCAAAAGTTTTGAATGACATTATCAAGAGTCAAAGGCCTAATCATAAAAAGTCTGGACTTGGATACAATCAGACAGAAAAGGGATCAATATCCAAAACAACAGAACAAGAAACATATCCAAAAATCTATGAAGAAACAATCAAAGGGGATAGGAAGGTCTACAGAGAAAATTGTAGGGACACTCCTCCACAAAGAAGATTCAGATTTTAGAATCAACGTTCGACGGAAATAGATAGGTATCGGGAAGAAGAAGGACTCATTAGAGCAGCTCCTTTCAGAATATCTTCAACTCCCATGTATCAAACTATCTTTTTTGGTTTATTTTATGCATGTAATAATTTTGGACATAAAATTGTGAATTACAGAGGTAACAACAGGAACATAAACAACTTTGAAAGTCATACACAAAAGGGTTATCCAAGAAGGCCTAGTGAAGCACAAAGAAGAAGTTACAACAAGTTTGAATCATTAAGCACTAAAGTGGAATGCTACAAGTGTAACAAGTTTGGACACATGGCCAAATATTGTAGAATGACAATCCATCCTAGATAACCACAACAGAACAACAACAATCACAGGCAGGAACCTCAGAAAAGGACATGGATAAGAAAGTAGAATCAGTACAACAATGAAGAATGCACACTCGCTCTACAAGCTAAGAAGAAGAAATGTGGTTGGTATGTTGACAGTGGTTGTTAAAAACACATGACAGGTGATAGATACAGGTTTCTTACATTAATAAAGGAAAGATATGGATCAGCCTCCTTCGGAAATGATGATTCTGCTAAAATAATTGGAAAAGGTACAGTCAGAATTGGGAACAAGAATACAAAAGAAAAAAATGTTCTACTAGTAAAAGATATGAAACATAATCTTCTAAGTGTGATTCAAATGTGTGACCAAGGTCATAAAGTTACTTTCGATTCACAAAAGTGTGATATAAGAAAAGAAGGTTCAGGAAAATTGATTGCTACAGCTGCGAGAACTTCAAGAAACATATATGTGTTAAGTGAAATTGGAAATGAAAAGTATTTTCTAGGAAAGGAAGATGAAAGTTAGATATGGCACAGAAGAATGGGTCACATACATTTTGATAACCTTTTCAAAGTCAGCAAAAGAGAAGCAGTCAAAGAAATGCCCCAGATCACGAAACCAACCAACACTTTATGCAAGCATTGTCAACGAGGAAAGAAAACAAAGACCAGGTTCAAATCAAAGGAATATTCAACAACAAGACCACTAGAAATTGTGCATACTGATCTAGTTGGACCAACTACAACAAAGGGTTTAAAAGGTGAGAAATACTTTATGTTATTAGTTGATGATTATACAAGAATGACTGCAGCTTGCTTTCTCAAGAATAAGTCAGAAGCTTTTGAAACCTTCAAGATCTACAAGGAAATGGTTGAAAATGAAATGGATTCAAAAATCAAATGCTTGAGATATGATAATGGAGGAGAGTTCACTTCAAAGGAATTTATGGACTACTGTAGCAGTCATAGAATAAAATGGCAATTTTTTGTTGCTAGGACACCTCAACAGAATGGAATTGTTGAAAGAAAGAAAAGGACAGTACAGGAAATGGGTCAAATAATGCTAATCGATTCCAAATTGACAGATATTTTTTGGACATAGGCAGTGCATACAACTGTTCACATTCAAAACAGAGTAATGCTCAGAAACAACACTGACAAAACTCCCTACGACCTATGGAAAGGAATACCAACAAATGTGAAGCACTTCAGAGTTTTTGGAAGCAAATGCTACATCAAAAGAGAAGATGGAAGAATGGGAAAGTTTGAATCTCATGTGGACAAAGGAGTACTTGTTGATTAATCAAGTACAAGAAAATAATACAAGTGTTATAACCTAAGATTGAACAAAGTCATGGAAAGCATCAATGTAACAACTGATGAAACAGGTAGACAAGAATTAAAGGAAGAAGACAATGAATCAATGGAAAAACTTTACGAAGAAGAAATAGAAGACGAAAAAGTAGAAGATGGAGAGGATTCGACAGAAGAAGAAGAGAAAGTTCAACAAGTACCTCAAAATACACCTAGCAGACGAGTATAGAAGAATCACCGTTTAGATCAGATTATCAGAAAAAAAGATGTAGGAGTTAAGACTAGAAGAAGAATCCGTTCACCGGAACAAACGCACCTAGCACTCTCATCTACGATTGAACCAACCTGTTTTGAGGAGGCCATCAAGGATGAATTTTGGAATAAGGCCATGGATGAAGAATTGGATCAAATAGAGAAAAATGACACTTGGGAATTGGTTACAAGACCAAAGGATAAGAATGTGATCGAAACAAAGTGGGTATATAGGAATAAATTGAATGAATATGGATAGGTTACAATGAATAAAGATAGATTGGTATGTAAAGGATATGCACAGGTTGAAGGAATCGACTTTGAAGAAACATTTTCCCCAATTGCCACAATAGAAGCAATCCGATTGTTTTTAGCTTATGCATGCTCCAAAAATATTAAAGTGTATCAGATGGAGATAAAATCATCTTTTCTGAATGGGGAACTTGAAGAAGAAGTCTACATTGAACAACCAGAAGGATTTCAGTTGTCAAGGAACACAGATTATGTGTGTAAATTAAAGAAGGCCTTGTATGGTCTAAAACAAGCTCCTAGACAATGGTACTCTATATTGGATAAATATCTACAACAGGTAGGGTTCAAAAAAGGAAGTGCAGATAGAAACCTCTACATAAAGGTAAGTCAAGATAGTATTTTATTAATTGAAGTTTATGTTGATGATATTATTTTTGGTAGTGATGATGACAGGCTAAGCCAGAAATTTGCAAAGGATATGCGGAATGAATTTGAAATGTCATTACTTGGAGAACTATCCTTCTTTCTGGGACTTCAGATACGTCAAAGCAACCAAGGAATTTTTATTTCTCAAACCAAGTATATCAGAAAAATGTTAAAGAGGTTTGGAATGGAAGATTGCAAACCAGTTATCACTCCCATGCAAACTAGTTGCAAGTTCAACAAAGATGATTAATTCAAAGTCTACAGACCAAAGGAAATACAGGTCAATGATTGGTAGCCTACTATATGTGATAGCATCCAGACCAGATGTAATGTAGGCAGTTGGACAGGTGGCACGATTTCAAGCAGCACTAAAGGAATCACATGTATTAGCAATGAAGAGGATTTTCAGATATCTCAAGGGAACAAAACATTTTGGATTATGTTATCCAAAAGGAAAGGATCTATCACTTATTGCCTACAAAGATGCAGATTGGGTAGGTTGTATTAATGACCAACGAAGCACCAGTGAAGCAGAGTTCTACTTGGGTGAGTGTTTAGTATCATGGTTAAGCAAGAAGCAATCATCAATATCCTTATCTATAGCCGAGGTAGAGTATATTGCATCAACAACATGTTGTACACAACTTCTATGGATGAAAAAAATGCTGACAGATATATAGGTTGAGTATGATGAGCCCTTTCCAATCTATTGTGCTAATACAAGCGCCATCAGTATCTCAAAGAACCCAGTGATGAACTCCAAGACGAATCACATTCCAATAAAGTATCACTTTCTACGGGAACAAGTTGCAAAGAACAATATCAGAGTTGAATATATGGGCACAAAAGAACAAGTGGCATAAATCTTTACAAAACCGCTTCTACGGGAATCCTTTGAGTATCTTCGCCAGAGACTCGGAGTAATTTCTACTCCAAAATGAATGCTTTTGAATGCTTATCTTATATGTCTTAGATTTTGTTGGGCCCTTTGTTTTTTAGAAATAATTGCACAAGTTTTGAATAAGCATGAGTTGCACAAACTTCATCAGAGGCTAGAAGGAAGAATAACATAAATTAGTTGTGGATGCTAGTGCAACACCACCTAAGAAACAAATAGCTACAACAGAACAAGAAGGCGATCAAGCCAAACAAGAAAACATAACCCAGCTATATATAGGACTGAATATAATTGTAAACGGGTTGGTTAGGTTGGGTTGATGTTGTTGTCGTTTGTTCAGTTTATTGGTTCACTCATTCATGAGTTGAGTAGAGTTGGGTTGAGTCACGTCTATCAGAGTCGCCCAAGGTTAATTAGTTTTTGCTACCTATTGTAAGTCAAGAAGAGGAGAGTCTGAAACAAATGAGACCTATCAGTTGGGGAATTAGAACTCTGTGGTTGAGGCCTAGAGCCAAGAGTTTGTACTAAATATCTCTATGTAATTCTGAGTCTTTAATGCAAGAAAGATCTCAGAGATAATATGATAAAGGAGGACCAAATTTTCAAAATAGGATGTGTCTTTGTATGTTCACTTATGCATTACATTGTTCCTTTATGGTTTATGAGTTCTGTCTAATGGTTCTATGCTTAAAGTGTTATTCATAATGTAAGTATCTTCAATTCTCACGGTTATATGTTTCAGATCTGATGTTTCTCTTGCGCAAGAACAGGAATGAGTTCTGGATGATCTATGGATTCTCTTTGGTATTTTCCCTACCCTTCCCTATATTTTTGTCTCAGTAGCACTTCGGGTGAGACTTCTTGTCTTTGGAGGAGATGAAAATTCCAGCGCTCTAGACTACATGGTACCTTTTGTTGGTAACCTGAGAAGAACCATGGTCTGATCAAATCTGCACCAACAAAATGGTTCCGTTGTCGGGACCCATATTAAAAGGGAACCTGTAGGAAGAATGCTACCGTTGATCCATAGATATTCCATCGATCAATGGTGGGAAAGAAACTATGACACCTTCACATGGAAAGAAGCGGAACTAAGAAGAAAATCAGTGGGAACTACTAGGGAAGCAATCTTTTACTCGGAAAGATCAAGCGACCAGTACGAGATTTTCTGGGTTAAATTCCCAGAAGAATTTTTTCACTGGATCAAGAGACTCCAAGAAGCTCCAAAGTTCCAGGGATGGATCAAGAAGATCTGCGCATGGGATACCAGCAAGTTAGCAACACTCCACAGGCTGGATTTCCCAATCACACGAGCTATGGATTTCTGGGTTAGCACCACGATAGAAGGATACATAATCGAATTTGCAGCTGAAAACCACCAGTATTTCTCATGAGCAGAGGAAATTTTCAAGAAAGACGCAAGGGGAATACTATTAAGAGAGATCCCCCAGTGGATTAAGACTTTCTTGGTGGAGGAAGGGATGTTGATTATATCCCCGATCTATATGGCAGCGTAAACACCCTTGCTTGGGGTAGGGAGAGACAGGGTGAAAGTCATGGCATGAGAAAGGGGAAGGGTTCTTTGACAAATGGGGGGGAAACAACAAGAAACAGATTCAAGAGATGAGTGAGCCTTGAAGAGATCCACCATAGTTGAAAAATGGTGGCGCAGCAAGATAAAGAAAGCCGCAAGACAATTTGAAAAGCTGAGGAAAGAAGGAGGATCGTGAGAAATAGAGGAAAGATGGATGGAAGAAATGCAGAGGATGAAAAGACAAAAATGACTAACTAGTCAAAGATTAAATGAGAGAGAAGAAAGGAGAGCAAGAAGTCCCCAGGAGGTGGGACGAGAAGGAGGAAGCACAGATGTAAGAGAGGAGGAAGCCGGCATGAATCTTGGAGGAGAAAGAGAAGATTCAACCCCAATAACTGGAGAGATCGGGAATCTAGCCGAAGAGATCATCCTAGTGGAAGCTAACGAGACCCCCCAAATCAAATAAATATGCCCTGAAAATAGTGGCACCAGCCCCGGATCACCCTTACCCCAAGTTCCTTTTATACAAGTAGTAAGTTTGATACTACATTCTCATACAAGTTCTGTTCCAGTACAATTATTTAACCAGTCACAACCAGTAAGTGTGAGTACAAGGAGGATATTGGGATCCCCTGGTAGATCGCAAGCAGGATCGTTAGGGTTGATATTGATACAAACAACAGAATCAACAATGGCCATCCATGTTGGAGGGTCAATTGCTTGATACCCATAATTTTGGGGTAAGGGAGATGAAGACGTTGAACAACACTGGTTCTTGTGCAAAGCCATCTGAAGATCCAGAGGGACATCGGATGTGAACAAGTTGGTCGAGTTCTAGACTACCTTGAGGGGTTGCACTCTCAAGTGGTACATGAATATCATTGAACCAAGAGTACCAGGGATGCAAGGTCAAGCATTCACACTTGGCCAGGTACGGACAAGGTTTATAGAAGAGTTCAAACTACCTCAGTCAGAATAATAGGCTATGTCTGAGTTGCGCGAGATCCAGCAGCGGGAAGGCGAATCAGCCTGGGAGTACAGCCAGAAGTTTAAATATTCCATAGGGATGTTGGAACATCCAATCCACGAAGAACATCAAAGGGAGTGGTACATTCAGGGACTTCTACCTCTAACTCGGATTTTGCTAACGCAACAATGAATAGCCACGTTAACAGATGCCTTGGAACAATCAATGAAGATCAAATCCATGGTGGGATACCCTACGAACCTGAGAGTAACTTGACCCCCAGTAGATGCAAATTTAGCGCAACTACAAGGGAAGATATCAGCACTTACAGAAAATATTCAAGAGTTGACGATACCCAGACCAAGATGACCACAAGTTTGGTGCACGGGATGCTATACGGAAGGTCATTTGGTGAATGAATGTCCATGAATAAGGGGGCTGGGACCTCCTCAGAGTATGACTGTAACCCCACCAGGACCCACGGTAGGAGTTGCACAAGTATCGACAAACCCACCATTCCATCATCCCACCCCATATCATGCTTTTCCAGGAGGCCAAGCAGCACCAACAGCAGAATATTGTGAGATATGTCGAACCCTTGGGCATGGACTGAGATAGTGCCCCATCATGCAAAAATATTTGACAGTACCAAACACAGTACACTACGAGCTATGTGCATCCACCACACATACTACCAATCAATGTAGAGCATTCGACGCTCTTGCAAATAGGCTAGACCAAAAAAAATTCAGGGTAAATGAACCAGGAAGAGGTCAAGGAGGTGGAGCTGGAGGAGGGAGAAAAGGGGGAAGAGGACCGAGTAGATGTTACAACTGTGATGAAAAAGGTCACTTGTCTAGATATTTCCCTCATCCAAGACAACCATGGTGCTCTCATTGTAGATCCAATGGACACGCAACCAAAGAATGCCCAGAGCTAATCGCAAAGTGGGAGGATAGAGCATGACAAATAGGAACTAACCTCATCAGTTCAGAGATCAAGAGGATTTCTAAGGGACAATTTCCAAACCTTAGCATTGTCACTCGAAGAGGAGCAAAGACAGGAGTTGATGCTGACACTCTACCTCAGATTTAGAAAGTAGCACCTAAAGAAGATAGGTACGACCCCATAAAGCAAAAAATGTTCTTTAAAGATGCCATAGAAGTATTCCAGAATATTCCTAATCATAAAATGAAAGAGAACCCCCCTCAGTCAGTTGTATACCCTAAAGTATATAAATCCCTACTTCACACCCTACACCCAGAAACCTTGTAGGCATACCAAAACAACCTGAGCAACCTCAAAATGCAGTTGACCTCTAGTTTCAATTATTCTTTGACATTCTCGGGAATATCAACTAACAGAGAAGTTGCACAATGCATTGTACCTAGTCCTAGGGAATTAAGAAACCTTAGAAGCAAGGATTCGAGCTAACCTTCCTGAGAAGAGTACTTAGAGAGTGCAACGAAGAAAAGTAAGAAATAGAAAAGAATTAGACGACTTTGAAATTAAAGATGTCATGTTGGATCTAGGGTCAGATGTGAACATTCTACCCAAGAAGACCTGGGAAGCATTAGGCAAACCGAGACTGACCTATTCCCCAATTCAGTTAAGAATGGAAAACCAATACTGTATCTTTCCTATAGGAAAATTGGAGAACATGGAAATCGATGTAGCAGGAGTAAAAACAGTGGTTGACTTTGGATTCATTGAGATCATGGGAGTCAAGGACCCCTACCCTGCACTACTTGGCATCGATTGGGCCTACGAAAATTATGCAGTAATTGAACTAAAGAAAGATACCATGACTTTTGAAGCTGAGGGAATCAAGGTAGTTCAACCTTTGGATCCATACGTAGGACCCAAGTACACAGAACCAACATAAAATAATATGGAAGGAGAATACCTAGACCAGCTATACACTATAACAGCTGGGATAATAAATGATTATATAAACCCCACTACGGATGGATCAATAAGCTGGTAAAGTATCCAGTCAGCAGACGAAGATTCAAAACTGGCTTTTGATAGTTGGTGTTATCCTCGTTTTTGGTTATCAAGATGATGACATGATAATGACATGGTGATAGAAGATCTAGCTCTTCTTTAAGATCATTTTCATGAAGAAAGTTACACTTGTCAGTTTCTTAAAATCACTCTTTTGGAGACAGTAC
>ML827567.1:144722-156315 GCA_009831015.1 Picea engelmannii | reverse complement strand
CCTTGACACTGTACTCTAAGCCTTAGTACAGACTCAGGAACAACAATTGGTCCAACCAATCCATCCCAATTAGACAATCATAGGAACCTAAAGGAAAGATGTTCAAATCTGCCCTGGTGTTTAGTCCATTCATGTCCATAAGACATGGCTTAACCATCTCATTAAATTATCTTTTGGCTCCAGTAGCCAGCTGCACCAACCAATATTTTCCATGCTTTCTTCTTGGAAAATGCAAACTTTCCACCATCTTAGGATCTATATAACTATGACTAGCTCCTGAATCAATTAAAATAGCAATGGTTTGGTTGTCGATCATACCTTCCATTTCAATCATATGTGACTGATACCTCTGCTTGCTTGTTGTCCATACCTGCATAGATCCTTGTTACATTTCTTCCCATGTCCTCCATTGTTTCATATTGTTGTACATTGTGAATAGTCCTCACTTTTTCACCTCTGTGAGGACAATCTCTGAACATATCATCTCCTTTACAACCCCAACATTGAATAGGTGGTTTCCTTGGCCTTTGACCCCCTGTCTCAATCGTTCTTCCTTCTCTAGAAGTTTCTTGTCCCTGAGGATTATTTCCGAATAATGGCGGCTTAGTTCCCTTCTTCCTTTGATCCATATTGAATTTCTTTTTTTCTTCCCAAGATTTTTGGAAAGTTGGCCTTGCTTTTTGTTGATCATATAGGCATTTATCTCACCTTATGGTCTCCTCCAATGTTTTTGGATCATCATATTGTATTTTGTCACTGATGAATGATGGAAATCCACTCACATACCTTTGAATCTTAACCATCTCATCCTTGATGAAATAAACATACTTCAACAGTTCTAAAAACCTTCTTTCATATTCATTTATGGTCATACTCCCAAGCTTGAGTTCAAATAACTCTTTCATTTTCTTGTCATAGTATCTCTTAGTCAAGTATTTCTTCTCAAAATACTTCTTGAATTACCTCCAAGTAACACTTTTATCTTTAATGTGTTGCACCTACACAAGTTGATCCCATCACATGGATGCCTTTCCCTTGAGTCAATAGATGGAAATTATTCCTTATGCATGAGATGAATAATCATGCAATTGAAAATACTTTCTCATGCCCAACAACCATGTCTCTGCATCTTCATCCTTTGTGTACTCACCATCAAATGTAGGAGGTTTGATTTTGTTCATTTATCCTTATAGCTCATCCACCCCATACCTCTTATGCCTCCTAACAGGGGATGGACTTGAGTTTATATGTGATCTCTTATTAGAATGCCTCGTGGAGTGACAATGATGTTTTATAACACTTCTTATTCTTCGTTTCTCATCAGGAGACCCGTGGCTTCCTGATTTTCTTGAGCCACTCTCCTTAGCCAATTTATTTTCTATTATATTCAATCTCTACATTAACTTCATGTTGAATTCCTCTTGTTTCTCCTTGGATATCAGAAGCCTTTCATTATCATATTTATGGATTTGTACATCCTTCTGCAAATTTTTAATGGTCTCTACCATATTCATGTTTTCGTCCCTTCCTTCTCCATGTCCATTGGAGTTTGTTCCTTCAATGCCCAAATGGACATCCATCCCTCTGATATCATCTTCCTGGATGTAATCCCCTTGTGCATATTCCATTCATATGGACTCTTTGATGATCCTAATCTGATCTAGTTGGTGTTGACTCTACAAAATGTGCAACCATCAAAACTTTGTCAGGTTATCTGACTCAACAATTTCATGAAAAATATGAACCATTCTGGTTCAATAATATATCAGAATTATTTCTTCTAATTTCCTAAACAATTGAATGCCCAGATCAATTTTATAGGTGAATATTTATATTCTACTATCCAACACCTTTCCAACGCCTTCTCCCATGCTCAATTCTGAGTCTTGAGCAGAAAGTAATGGTTATTTGAAAATTGCCCATTAATTTTTCTATTCACACTTCAACTTGGCACAACTCTGTGTTGTAATTATGAATTTTCAAACCTACTCCATTGGGGTTTTTGTAGGATATCAATTGGGTTTCTTCATATACATATATTGGACATTATGTCCAAGTTTCACCTCTTTCTGGGTTCTGGGATGCTAGTTACAGTCTGTTGAAGTTCTAGGCCAATTCATGTTTTTGGTCTGGAATGATATAGGTACCTTCTTTTACATCTTAAGAATTTTTAACATGCCTAGAAATGTAATTCATCTCTAGGAATGTATTATTTGGTTCAATAGATTTCCATTTACTGCTCCTGTGCCTTAATATGATTCTAGAGCAGAAATTTATGGCTCTTCGAAGTTAGTTGGGTCTTAAGATTTACCCTCCACTGTTTGTCCTGTAACATTCTCATAAAAGCTTCATTTGACGAACAATTTACACCATTAGAAATCTCTCCCCGGACTCTTTTATTTGAGATGCAGAGACAAAGTGAACCTTGGTACAACTTATACACTCTGTTCTCATGGTTTTTGAGTAGCTAAAACGTTGTTAAGGACCTCAAAAACACACTGCAAAAAGATGGCATTCAAACAATATAAAATGTCATGGAAACTCGTTGGTTTTTTGTTGTTGTTCAACATCCAAATGAATTCGCATGCATAATTTCAACCTGTAAACCCATATTTATCATGTGCAACAACACCATAAGGTAATTCATGATCCACGCACCTATAACAATTGTGCATCACTTCTGTGTCACGCCAATAACTGGTGTACACTACTTTTGTGTCGCATGCCAATATCCACCACGCAAAATTTTGGTTCTTGCACTAATACATGTTATGCACAATTTTGTTTGTGTCATGCGCCATTTTTGTGTCACGAGATAATATTCCACATGAATTTTACTCTACGTGTTGCACCATGCCAAAGTTTAGTACATCCCACCGCACATCAGTAGTCCACGCACATCATTCACTAAACTGTCACGCGACACCATATACCCACATTGCGCATGCACCAACAAAATTCTCCTATGTTCTTTCAATACTGCACACACCACACACACCATTAGTATGCATGTGCAAACCGCACGTTCTAGTATTACGCATGTGCCACTCAATCCGCACCACGCAATGCTGAATTTAGTGCACGCACCCACACATCGATATTTTTCCACGCAATGCCAAAGTTTAGCGCGCACGCCCACACACTGATATTTTTCGACATATCACAAGATTTTCACTGTGCATCATGCATTTTTAGTGCGCCCACCTACGCACATTCATTTTTATGCGCATCAATTCCTTGTGAATTCCTCTGCAGAAATTGGGGCTTTTCCTAACTTTTTCCCCATTTTTACTGTAGACATTCTGCAACTATGAAATTTGTGCAATTTCACCACAATAAAACCCATTCACCCTTTGCAATAACAAATCTATGTGGGTTGACATTTATGGATCAAATTTTTCCCATAATCAATTCATGAATTGATAATTTTAATCAACTAATTTCTCTCCATATTTCATGGCTTCACTATAACTTCAAATTTGACCAATTCCATGTCTGAATTTGCTAGAACATATATTAAATCAAGAATATCTCACCACTTGGCCAAATTTCTTAATTTTCTCATGAATTTAACAACAAAAATTGGGGCTTTTGCCCAATTCCACGTCGTTGCTTCTAAATTTTACCATGGAAGCTCTGTAACTTTAATTTTGGCCACTTCGAAATCGATCCTCTATGAAATTTATCTTCAAATCAACTTTCTCGGCCCATCCAGGCTCAGTGTTGAAAACTTAATCTCTGATACCATATTGTAACATCCCTGACCACCCAGGTCGGGCCATGCTACTCTAGAAAAAACTTTCATTCTCTGCTCAACATACTGTAACATACCCAACATCCAATTGAGCTATGCCACATAAATTTTTTGGACGGCATGCAATTAAAACATATACACACATAACTCTTCTGGAACTTTATATATAAAACGTAAACAAAAAAATACATACTGTAAATGCATAGATTCATACGGAAATGATAGTAAGCATATGCATGCAGCATAGACATGAAATTCCCATAAATATAACACATAAATAATAATGCAGCATATAAATTAACACACAATGGACACTTATATTGGTAAGAATACCACCAACTACGTTCATACCTTCCATGAACCTCCCAACCTTAGACCACACTACTCATCACTCTCAGCAATGGGTCACCCCCGAGCTGGGACTAAACTCCACCTAGGTAAAGGGATTCCTAATGAAGATGATGTATCATAGACAACAAGAAAGACTCGGTCACAGGTGCTAACTCAAACTAACAACCTAAACTCCCTCATTCCACACATGCTTGTCTCACCCCAGGAAGTGTGCCCCTTCTCTGCTCAAAAATCCTTCGGCTGCCCCACTTCCTTTCCGGGATTCAACAACAGGTCAAACATGAAGTCTCAGAGCCCTGTAGCTGCAGTTTAGCACGTTCATAAATCAATTCCCAACAATTCTCTCACCTTGAGATATTTCGCACGAGCCTGACAACCGACCTCTTCAATATCCCACGAGCCTGACAACCCACTTCTTTAGTCCAACTCCCAAGCTAACCAGGTACAAACATGTATGGGTATATATACAGGTTCAAGTACAGTGATAGGAAGGTATAGAGGACAACTGAGTGAGTGAGTGAATGGGTGACTGAATGATGGAAAAATGAATCAATTCCAAACTATATGTATGCATGTTCCTAACTTGACGCTTGTCATGTTGGGAGCTACTTTGGCCCACTTGTCCCCATCCTTAGAACTTAGGATAAAATAATTATCCATAATTTATACTTTAAGGAATATTAATATAATATTTCTTTTTTTCTTAATATCCCTAGCTTAGCCCCTTTTCCTTAACTTTTATCCTCCTCCTTTCCCTAACTAGTGGAGTTTAGTCCCCCATACTCTTTTATGATGGTCGGTCTACGTGCAACGATGTATTTTATATTAATTATAAGACATATAAAAAAATAGGCTCACTGGCCTTTATCATCTAGGCTCTATGGCCTAATACAAGACATAAGCCTCATAGCTTATAATAACTGGATCAACAGCCTATAAAACACAACATATACATGAAGGCTCACTTGCCTCAAACTCGCGCACACTTAAGTTGCTGCACACAGTATCCTGGAATGTGCACACTTCATCATTTTAGTGCACAGTACATGTGCGCACTATGCCATGAATGGTGCATACAAAAATGATGTAAAACATATTAATAGCTTAAGTACATTTTCATTTTACATTTACAATTGGGTTCGTACTAGGGGTATTACAATTGGAAAGAAAATTTTTGTTTTCTTGTAATTGGTAGGAAAATGTGTGTAATTGGAAGACAATTTTCATCTTGTGTATTTGAAAGGAAAATTATGTCTTATTGTATAATTGGAAGGCAACTTTTCGAAGGGAATTTTGGTGTATAGTATTATTGAAAATCCTCATGTGGTTAGCCCCATATGAATGAGTAATGGGGGATGACGTGGAATCATCTCATGCCATGGAAGTCAACATGATAGGTCAACTTGTGGGAGGCATAATGTTTGCATACAAACTCTAATTTATGCAGAGTCTACACCATTGGAAAGGTTGTGGAGTACTGTAGAACAACGTCAAGGGTGTGTGCATGATTTATGGACATAAAAACCTCCAAAAATGTCGTTTAATTCCTCAAAATGGCTTTGGAAGGTTATGGACCCCAATTTTCCAAACTGGGACTTGCCACTAAAATGAACTAGAAACTTGATTCCTCTAATTGTTTACACTCTAAAAGCATCGAGATATATGAAAAACAATATATTGATCCAATTTAGATCAATAATTGGAAGAAACATTTTGGAAAGAACTTTTGGTCTTGTGGTATACTTGGAAGGTATTTCTTGTCTTGTTGTATAATTAGAAGACAAGTTTTGGAAGACACTTTTGGTATTTTTGTGTACTTGGAAGGACTTTCTTGTCTTGTTGTATAATAGTTGTAAGGGAACTTTTGGAAGGCACTTTTTGTATTTTGGTTTACTTTGAAGGAATTTCTTATCTTTTTGTATAATTGGAAGAATTTTTTTATAAATAACTTTTGGTCTTTTGGTGTATCTGGAAGGCATTTCTTGTCTTGTTCTATAATTGAAAGGGAACTTTTAGAAGGAACTTTTGGTCTTTTTGTTTGGAAGGTTGATCCAGATTATTTTGAGAAAGAAATGAAGGAAAAAATATAATAAGGATATACACAAATATGTAATAGAGATAAAATAATATATAAAAGATATATCAATGTCGTTTAGGGCCTCAAAATGAACCCAAAAGTTTAGGACTTGAAAAACTATAAAAAATTGCCAAAATGGAAAATAGTTCTTTGAGTCAGTGGAATAGGTGGGTGGCCACCGATATCCATATGGATCAATCCTCCCTCATCAGGAATTAATGGTCTCCATTGTATTGAGTTCCTATGGGAGATGGGGAATTGTTTGTTGAATGTGAACTTTGGTGACATTCTTGCCTTGCTGGAGAAGTTTCACTACTTTTCTTGTGGAAGGTTGTCACGAACTTGATGTTGGAGGGGTTGGAACTTTTTAACCAGAATGATTTCATGAGATGACAGTATGAAGAAAGAAACTTTGTTCCTTCCTTAAATCTTGTCGACATGCTTCTGTTGGATAGAAGGGGATTGGACGAAGGCTGTAGTGGTCACAATTTCCTTATGTTCACCTTCTTCCCGAATTGTGAAGAAGATAAACTTTTTCATATGAGAGACGAATTTACTACATTGTTTTGTCGAAATAGTATTCTAAACTACCTCTTCTAGCCTATAGAGGTGATCCCCCAAAGTAACAATGACACTACAGGGTCAAGACTCATAAAAAACATGGCTCTTCCACATATATGGATGGACCAAAAGAACATCACAAACATCCAACAGGGAAATATCACACAATATGTCATCCTTGACGGTATTGATGCCATAGGAAAGGTGACGTTGTTGGCTGACACAAATGTCTCATCCCTTGCAAAGCGACCTAATGTTGTATGGTTGCGGGTGTGGTGTTGTTGGAAATCTCAATTGTTTGACGACCTCTACTGAGATGAGGTTCTTTTGGCCTCTTCTATAAACAATGAAATGAAACGGTGTCTCCTTTAACCAAATCTGTGAATGGAAAAGGTGATCCCCATATTTAGGATCTATTGGTTCTTTTGGTTGTATTTTTTTGGTTGCAATGGTGGTAGTGGGGTCTACGTCGATGATCTATCTCCTTACATTTTTTTTTGAATCAGATTCTGAATCATGGTTCAACTCTTTTTCTTTGATCTTGACCATAAATGAATGTTTTGAGTGACATTCATCAATGTTGTGCTAGGGTATTTTAAGGAAATCACATCACTTTCTAGTGTCCTTCTTCGTCTTTCCATTGCCCTTCTATTCCTGTGGCTTGGACTGGTTTTCTGGAGGCTGGTTTTTTGGGTCGCCTTTACCATACTTTGGTTGTTGCAGATTTACAGACCTGGACCCCTGTTTGTTCTGGTGCTTAAATTTCTTATTGATATTGACAACATATCGATAAGCAACTCCCAATGATGAGATGTCCAGAAACTCCATTTTGGTTTGGATGTACCTATGTAGAGCCCCAAGATATTTCAAAACCAAATTTCTCCTAGAATATTTGATACCCATCTTGGTGCACAAGGTATGGAAGGTATTGGTGAACTTCGACACTGCTTGGCCCCTCCTTTGACGCAGCATGGTCCGTCTCATGTACTGGTATTCATAGTTACCAACAGGGTAATATTGTTCCTTGACAACATCTACGAAATATTCCCAAGTGGGTTCATCCTTGAACATTCTAGACTCTATGGAAATTTTCTTAAAGTAAGTTTCCCACCAATGTTTGACATACATGAGGGCCTTAAGGAGCACGAAGGTGATATTTTCCCTATTGGAGAAAGTGTGCACAGAGAAATAACCTTCTATCAAATTTAACCATTTTTCTAGAGCGTCTGCATCTATCTAAATTTCAAATATGGAAATATCAAAATTAAATTGTACCTTGAAAGGAGTGGTTCCTCCAAAGTGGCTACTTTATTAATACACATCTACTATTATCGGTAGGTGTCGAAGGATTTGGGGAAAAATTTCCATGATTTTGTCCCTCTGTCATGTGAGGGCTTCCTCCAACAAAATATTGATAGAATATTTTGTTCCAACATTTCTCATTTATTCTAGAATGGAAGGTTTCTTGGGCTATTTGTTCTGAAGAGAAAATAGCTCGAGACCCAACTCTCTATACCCTTACCTCATCAGGGACATGCACTAAGAAACGATAAGGAGTAGCCTACTTTGATACCACTGATCCAGATTATTTTGAGAACAAAATGAAGGCGTAAATATAATAAGGAAATACACAGAGATGTAATGGAGACACAAGAATATAACAAAGATATACTAGAGATATAAAAATAAACACAGAGATACAATAATACACAATTTCTATTAATGAGAGGAATGCACCTAACTGTAAAATACAAAGTGAATTAACTCGCTAAAATGGTGGGATCTTATCTCTGAGAAGAGACTTGATGGATACGCTTAGTATCAATAAGATGAATATGTTTACAATGATGCTCCAAAGGCCTTTCTAACATAAGGAAAAGCCAATCCCCTAACCCCGGAAGATGAAAGGCCAAAAGGTTTGTGGGCGCCAATGAGGGTAGTTGATATGTCAATTTCCCGAGGGCATAAATTTTGCATATGATCTATGTTTGGGGCATTTGATACCTCGTCGTAAAGGTATATCCAAGAAGTACAACTTATATTTGGAGTTAGGGTATATTTTTGGAATCCCTTGGCCACGCAAAATTCTAAAAAAACGTCATTTAGGGCCTCAAAATGGCCTTAGAAGTTTGAGACTCGAAAAACTATAAAAAACTACCAAAATGGAAAACTTTTCTTTGATCCAGTGGAATAGGTAGGTGGCCAATGATATCCATATGGATCAAAGGCATTTATTATCTTGTTGTATAATTGGAATACAATTTTTGGTAGGCACTTTTGGTACTTTCTTGTACTTGGAAGCATTTATTGTCTCGTTATATAATGGAATTCAATTTTTGGAAGGAACGTTTGGTCTTTTGGTGTACTTGGAAGAAATTTCTTGTCTTGTTGTATAATTGGAAGGGAAAATTTGGAAGGAACGTTTGGTCTTTTGGTGTAAATTGAAGGCATTTATTGTCTTGTATAATTGGAAGGTAACTTTTAGAAGGAACCTTTTGTATTTTGGTGTATTTGGAAGGGATTTCTTGTCTTATTGTATAATTGGAAGGGAACTTTTGGAAGTCACTTTTCGTCTTTTGGTGTACTTGGAAGGCATTTCTTGTCTTGTTGTCTAACTGGAAAACAAGTTTTGGAAGGCATTTTTGGTATTTTAGTGTATTTGGAAGGAGTTTATTATCTTGTTGTATAATTGGAAGGGAATTTTTGTTCTTTTGGTGTACTTGAAAGGAATTTATTATCTTGTTGTATAACTGGAAGGGAAATTTTGGAAGGAACTTTTGGTATTTTTTTTAAGTTGAAGGAAAATTTTCTCTTTAAACATGGGGAAACTATGTAATTAAGGTAGAAAGTCTTTGAGGAAACAAAAACTCATTGAACAGGTAATTGAAAAAAGAGAAAAGATAAGGTTAGGTATGAAAAAACATAGGATTTCAATGAAGGCCAATCCAAACTCTAGAACAATAGATGTCATTGTTGTTTATCCTCCATCAACATAAGAAAATGGTCTGAGTTCACTAGAGTCCAATCCAGTTCAAACCTATATTGAACATCAAATGACTATTTCATCTAGATAAGTTGTTATGAGAAAGGGAATTATCTCCCACTCATCACCGCCCCAATTCCTAAATTGTTAGAAAGTCCATTTTCTTATTCTACTCATGTGCTTCTTCTAAATACAACACCTATTTGGAAATAATGCCTCTCACCAAATCCTTTCTATAATGGTCTAATACATCTAGGGGTTTCAATAAGACATGTAGATTGAATATGGAAAAAATCCACTGCTCTCATCCCATTAAGCACCCCATTCATTTATCAGGGTGTCTCACTACTGGGAAACTCAAGGGAGTTGACTGCTAGGAAAACTACCAGGAAAACAACAACAATCACTTATTGAGATAGTGCAACTCACATAGAAGTTCACTCTTCAGGCTTGACAACCTAGATATTCAGTATTATGCTCCAAATATGCTCCAGGATTCACCTTCCGTCGTTTCTCAAGATTTGAAGCTCAACTATTTTGTTCTTTTCTTGTTGTTCATGAAAAACATGATTGTCTTAAACTGTTGTAACTCCCCATATGAATTTTATTTATTTGGATTACTTTATTGGATTACAATCTTCGCCAAGTTGATTTTACTTGTCCTCCATGCTCCCAATAAGTATGGGATGTGACTTCTCACACCCACTCTCTTACATGCATTCAACGATTGGGTTTGGGGATAATTAATCAGAAAATCAGAAGGTTAATATACTAATAGTAATTTTAGGAAGTGGTTTGAGTTAATATAGATGGGTAATTTCCCCTTCAAACCCTCTTAGACACTCCTAGATGTTCCCCTCTCTTGTGGATTAATCATCCTCCATGTTTGTCCATATCCCCCAAAAATTGGCATCACATTTTATTATTAAAATTCAGAAATACAATTCACATATACATCACTTGAACACAACTATACATTGTATCCACATTAATCATTAATTAAATTGGATATTATAGTGGGCATGTTTCATAAGTCATGTGTGCATTCCAATCATCCTATAAATTCCTAGGTTGTGAGAAAGGGAATTATCTCCCTCTCATCATTACTCCACTCATCCTACCACCATATTGGTATATGCACCATTTTATGTGTCACTTAGTGAAATATTCCAAAAAAACTCTTAGAGCATTATTTTCATGTGTTATGAGCATTATTTTCATTGTGTTATGAGCATCAAAATAGCCCAACCTACTTGTTCAAATAAAAATTTCATTAGGATCGTATCCAACATCTAACTTGGCCACACAATAAATCCTTATTATACCCATCATGAGGCATGGAATATAGCATTGGAATATAGTTTCAATGTTGACCATAACCATCAATTTATTTTCAAAGTGTTGACTATCCCTGTGCAAAGTACAATTCATATTTGTAAGTAAAAAAATATTGATTGAAATTCATATATACACACAATTATTTTGTCTTACTTCTTGAGTATCTCTTTTAGCTATTTTGGAATCTCTCTCATCTTCAAGCTTGGAATACCAAGTCTTGTTGATGTATTGTGCATATTTTTCATTAACGTTGCATCCTTTTAGCATCCTTATAATTATTTTAGCATCCACATTAGTGTCTTTTTAACATCTCATTTTTTGTCATAATTCAATATTACCAGGGTCTCCTTATTGTATTAATAACATCGTAATAGCATCGCAATTGCATTATGTTTTCATCCTAGGTGTGACATATGTGTCTTAATTACGTTTTATTATCATCCTCAATTTTATGCCCCTAGACCAGATTCCCAATGTGCCCATCTTCAAGCTTGAAATACCATGTATTTGTTTTTATGTATTATGCATT
>ML827567.1:38387-61319 GCA_009831015.1 Picea engelmannii | reverse complement strand
AGAAAGTTGAACGAGCATGAAAGACTATATGCCACTCATGATTTGGAATTGGAAGCTATAGTACATGCCTTAAATAAGTGGAGACGCTACCTCATGGGCAATAAATTTGAACTGAGGACATACAATATTGGTTTGAGGTATTTGTTTGATCAACCAACTTTAAATGCCAGGCAAAGCCAATGGTTGGAATTCCTCTGTGAGTATGACTTTGATATCAAGCACATCAAATGAAGGGAGGAAAAAGTGTCTGATGCACTCAGCAGGAGAGTTCATGAACTACATGCTACAACCATTAGCATATATCAAACAAATCTTAAAGGTAGAATTTCTGAAGCTGCAAAAGCAAATTTGCAATATAGGGATATGGTAACAAAATTGCACCAAGGTAAAATGTAGCAGATAGTCGAAGATTATAGATTGGGATATGATGGAATTCTCTTGTATAGGAACAAATTTTATGTACCCAATTCTCCTGAATTGAGGAATGTGATTTTAAAAGAAATTCACAATGTGCCTTATGTGGGACACCCAGGATATCAGAAAATAGTTTCAACAGTCAAGAGTCAATACTATTGGTCAGCTATGAAGAAATAAATTGCTCAGTACATTGCCAGATGTATGGAGTGTCAAAGGGTCAAGGCTAAGCACAGAAACCCAGCTGGGTTTCTACAACCATTACCCATTCCTGAGTGGAAGTGGGAAGTGGTGACAATGGATTTCATCACCAAATTGCCAAGGAAAACCAAGCATCATGATTCTATCATGGTAGTGGTGGAGAAGCTTACCAAGGCTACCCATTTTATTCCATTGAGGACTACTCACAAAGAAACCAATTTTGTTGATATCTATATGAGAGAAGTGGCCCAATTGCATGGTATTCCCAAGATATGTGTGTCTTATAGAGACCCAAAATTCACTTGAAAATTTTGGAAGTGATTATTCAAGGGGTTCAGAACCAATTTGAACTTTAGTACAACCTATCATCCTGAGTCTGATGGGAAGACAGAGAGGGTAAACCAAGTAATACAAGATATGTTAAGAATGTATATGATGGAAAAACCATCATAGTGGTAAGACTATCTACACTTGGTAGAATTTTCTTACAACAATGGGTACCAAGCATCTCTGAAGATGAGCCCATTTGAAGCACTTTATGGAAGAAAGTGCAACACTCTTGTAAGTTGGGAAAATCCAGCTGATAGGGTAGTGATTGGGCCATAATTTCTTAGAGAAATGGAAGAGAAAATGTTGAGGATTAAACAAAATTTAAATGTTTCCCAAGATAGTAAGAAAAGCTATGCTGATAAGGGTAGAACTCATAGGGAGTTTAAAGTGTGTGATCATGTGTTCTTGAAGGTTAAGGCCAACAAAATTTCACTAAAGTTGGGAAATTGTTCCAAGTTGGCAGCTCAATATTGTGGACCATTTGAAATCCTAGAGAGGATTGGTCCAGTAGCTTCTATGATTGCATTTCATGCATATATGTCTATTCATAATGTATTCCATGTATCATTGCTAAAGAAATATATACCTGATGCTAATCATGTAATTCATTGGAATGTGATTCAAGTGGAGCAAGAAGGCGCTATCCAAGTGCATCCGGTACACATTATGGATCAGGAAATCAAACATCTTCGAAATCGAGCCATAGGGCATGTAAAAGTCCAATGGACCTGGTATGGTTCTGAGGATGCTACTTGGGAGAATGAGGATGCAATGCGGGAAGAATACACGCATATTTTTTAAGATTTTGAAAATCTTGTTGATATAATGTAAAAGAATTTCACTAAGGACAATGAAAAAATAAGGGGAGGGGATTGTAATACCCCAAGGCCGAGCCCCTAATTTTTTTATCATGAATTGTAAACATGTTTCATAGGTTGGTGAGCCAAGTAATGATAATCTAAGAGGCTTATGTGATAGTTGGGATAGAGAGTCGAGGATTCCAAGGCCAAGAGCCTCTTTTGTATATGTAAATATTCAAAACATTAATATAAAAGCATCACTACATATAGACCAACCACGATGAAAGAGAATGGGGAACTAGTCTCCACTAGGTTGGGTAAGGGAGGGGGATGAGAGGATGCAAAAAGGGGATAAGCTTAAAGAGATTAAATCCTAGAGAATAATATATATTATTATTCTAAATGTTGTGAGGAGGATATGAATTTATCCTAATTCCCTTTGGAGAAGGGGAAGGACTTCCAAATGGAGAGGAACATGGTTCATGAGCGCCATGTGTCATCTCAAGAACATGCAAATATATGTGGGGATTTTGACTATTTTGGGGATATTTTAATATTTTTTCCATTCCTTCCACTCACACACGCAACTAGGGGGAGGCAGTAAATTTTTGAATGCCATGGTTGAACTGTTGACCATCCCAAATCTCTGCAACGAAAATGAACTGATATCTTGATGAACCTATACCCTGCGGGTTGCCTGTGTTTCGTCTGGCCATTTTTTCCCACAATGTCATCCTCAATATTCTTTCCATCCCTTGTGCAGTTAACGCATGCACTGAACAAGCATGCAGCCAGAGCCTTTTCTGCAATTGTGAACCTATGTATTTTTTTTATTTGTTTCCCTTGCCTTACCCGATTTTCTGTTATAGTTTGAAGAGGTGGGTTGTCAGGCCCGTGGTTGAAGAAGCTGGTTGTCAGGCCTGTGAGCAACTCTCTTCAGGTGAGAAAGTTTTTGGGGAAGTGAGTTCTCCTGGAGGGAGTCCAGTAGCAGCTAAAGAGCTCTGAGAATTCATGTCTAGCTTGTTTCTGAAGCCTTGGAAGGGCGGTGGAGCAGCCGAGGGACTGTGTGATAGTGAAGGTGTATACTTGTCGTGTGGAACAAGTATGTGGGGAATGAGAATCTGTGAGTGGTGGGCATAAGTGGATCCTTGGAGGAAATCCTTCCTATAGACTGGTCCAACTTCCTATTGTCCTTGCCTAGCCTAGGAATCCCTTTCTCGATGGAGTCTAGTCCCAGCTCGGGGTTGACCCACTGCTGAGAGTGATGAGAAACGTGGTCTAAGGATTGGAGGTTAGTGGAAGGTCTGCATGCAGTTGATGCACTACAATTAAGAGATAAGTATCATTTTTTTTTTAACGATTAATGATGTATTTTAGTGCATGTCTGTGATTCTTATAATAATATCATGTGTTTCGCTGCATGTATGCTATCATGTTATCTATGTTTATTTATGTTAAGTAATATGCAATTTATTATACAAAGAACTATGTATGTCATTGCCTAGCAGGTCTATGTCTGGGCATGGACCATTTTAATTACCTAAAATAAAGCTTGAGATCGGGTGTGTCTGAGGTGTCGTTATCCTCGGCGAGGGTGGCCGAGGAACGTTACAAATTGGTATCAGAGCGTGAAAGTTTTGAAGTGACATGACTCAGCCTGGGAGGATGGCTATGTTACAGAGAATGTTTATTCCAAGTAGACTGAGGAGATTATAGCCCACCAAAGGAGTGAATTTTCAAAATGAATGATTGGGTATGACAACAAGATTTTAAGGAGGATGAAATCAATAGTAGATACATTGTTTGCATGATGCATCCTTGGCCTTCTTGTAGACTATTAGAGTAGTATAAACAACAATGCTTTCCATATGGTTACTGTTCTTACTTATGATATGTGTATTGATATGTACTATATTTACATAATAGAGATATCGAATTTAATGGGATTACCTTATTCTATCATCCTTATTTTCTAAGTTGTTACTATGGATTAAAGACCATGTAAGATATCATATCACTTATACAAGATTTAAGCATGAATACGCTTTACCCTTATTAATACACATAACCTTAATACACAGAGAACATAACACATCAAATACAAAGCTTAATGATAATATTACTTCCATTATTGTAATAACATCATTATAAGCTTTACCCTTATTAATACACATAACCTTAATACACAGGAAACATAGCACATCAAATACAAAACTTAATGATAATATTACTTCCATTATTGTAATAACATCATTATAAGATTTACCTTATTAATACGCATAACCTTAATACAGAGAGAACACAACACATCAAATACAAAGCTTAATGATAATATTACTTCCATTATTGTAATAACATCATTATAAGGTAATGTTGTTTGAATATGATATATAACATATGTGCTTCATCATGTATATTACGTAAATATTGGTATTTATTCACATGTTACATTCAACTTGTACTAATCAGATAGGGTACTAGTATAAACATTATTCTAATTAGGGAAAAAGTGTAATCGGTATATAACATGGGAATCAAACAGAGCAGCAAAATCATGATACTCATACTCACATACGATTATGACGTAAGTGTTCTTATATATCACTAATATTGTAATACTTATAGGTCATTGTCAATCCCATGGAAACCATATCTATAAGGGTAATACAGGGTTACCGTGTTCATGCTTATTATATAAATAACGATAAACTTGGATAGGTGATATCATATTGCAATACTAAGCTTATATTAGTTGTTGCAGCTACTTAGAGTACACATTAGTATATAGGTAATCAATTACATCAATTACTCTATTGATATAAACTCTATGTAATCAATTAGCTCATATTGAATAGATATGGATAAGACGTAGGTCATTGTAAGTATACCATTCTTAATATGTACTTTATATACTCATATACTAGGTACTTGTTTTACCATGGTTAAGACATGGCCATTACAGATAAAGTAATGAATAACACTAGTAATAACAAGAGATATGAGATCGAACTAGAATAATGAATGGTAATGACACCATGTATGCCTTGTAAGTTGATTCTAGGTTAGCTCTTCTCTAGGATATCAGTATGAATAAGATGATAACATGAGGAGTTATTACAAGTTCAGAACATGACATTACCAGCTTATGTATAATATAAGTACTGCTATAATCGTGGTTACATGAATATAAAGTGTTACTATTACATTTCTACTAGTAATTATGTAGATATTGATATCCTTATATGTGAACAATGTAAGTACCATATAATATATTCAAATTTTTACCATATAGTTCTTATTGTTACAGTGACTAATTTTCTTTAGAAACTCTTGGCTCCTATATACTAAAACAATTCATGAGCATGATATTTTTTCTCTCCATGTTTGATAAATGTAGCAATTTGTTGCTTCCCATTCTCTTCATAGGTTCTGTAAGGATTAACCTCACTAGAAAGTGATAGGGGGAAAGCCTTCTATAACATGCCCTTGGTTCCCATCTGATTTGAGAACTTTAATGTTTGTGCACTGTAAAAATAAGAACCATTTTCCAATTCATGATGCAACTTATATATTACATGGAAAATGCCTCTCACTTTTGGGTAGTTTTAACAATGTGTTTAAGTAAACGATTTTTTTGTCAAATTATAAAATTTTATTTTGCTCAATATCTAAGTCTATCCTAGGATATCTCTTAGGAATTTAGGATCAAATATTGATTATTAGGACAACATGTATAATGATGACTTCAATGGTCTTCTATTCAATACCATTTTCATTGATTCTTGGGAAGAGCAATTGTTTCTATATGTGTTAGGACTCAACATAAATGATGCAATGAATTTTTTGGTTAGTAGTGGACATGGTATTTTCAATTTAAAGGAAAAGAGTAGGCAAATAGTAGTTTTACTTTCTCCTGTGACTTTCAAGTTCGGGAATCTAGGCACATAGTTCCTTATTTGATCCTTTCTCTATAAAGAATGTTGGAAGTTTATTTTGGAATTTCATTTCAAGCACTAAGTCTTGTTTTCTTCTCCAATATGGCAGAGGATATGGATGTGGTGAAAGAATCAAATGGTCTGGTGGTCTTGATAGAGGATTACTCACTGATTTGAAAATTCCAAGCCAGTGCTTAGACTATGTTGGTTTGGGAAGTTGTTAACTAGTCAGATATATTGAATAACTAGAAGTACATAGAAGTTTCCAAGGATAAGCTCTACACTAGATGGTAATACATAAACTATGGAAATAATATAAAAAAAATATCAATAGAGTAATAAATAAAATACCAATGAAAGGTGACTTAATAGCATATTTCATACCAAATAAAATTTCCAACCTAGGAACAAACAAAAACTACAACGAGTTTGCAAATTCAATGAATAACCTACAAATAAACTTGGACAAAAGGGGAACTGCTAATTTTCTTAGGAAGTCATCTATGTTAACCCAAATAGGTTTCATTAGTATGTGAACTACATATCAAATTCCAATATCTCATTGCAGGAATATGTACAATTGAATTCTTCTACTTTGGGAAAAGAGTCTAGCAAATGTAAATATGACAATAGATTGATGAAGAAGGAGCATTGTTCTCTTGTAAGTGAAAAGAAATTGATCTATTTTAACCAATATACACCTGAATGCGATAAAATTAGGTTAACATGGTTTCTTTTTCTTAGGAAAGTTAAAATGAAAGGAAAGCAAAGATTGAAAAACTAGAGATATATTTGAAAGAGCTTGTTATGTTCTAAAAAAAAGCAAGTTTACCAACAATATTTTCTTATGCCTTGTTGGAATGAGAGTTATTCCTTAAGATTCATTCCATATCATTACTTGAAATTGCTATGACCTTCCTGCAAATTTTAAAATTAAAAGAAAATAAAGAAAAGATGCAATGGAGAAGACCCCATCTGAAATAATTTTAATCAATTTCGTTAATGGAGATAAACCACCAAGAAAAGTAATTCATTTATTAGTGTGTGTCATTAAATATGAAACTCAATCATCATGTACTTGTTATAATCAATAACATGTACAAAAACAACCTCCTCACTAGCTGAAAAAATAAACTCACAAGAAGATATCGGTTTTCTGCAAGAGAGTGGAGAAAAATCATAGTTGGATGAAAGTTTGAGGTTCTTATATCTCTTTGTGCATCAACTAGATCTTTGAATGTAACAATTAAATCTTAATTTCTATTGGTAGACAATCAAACTAAAAATGAGAAATCAAATATAAATGAAATGGAGAGAAAATACTATCATAGATTAGATTGAGGTACTCAAAATTGGTTTACATACATTTATGCATACATAACATGATACGTTTCTAACACATTTTAATATAGTTATGTTTTTTTGGTGTGAATAAGTTTTAATAAAAAAAAAATTAGGGACGAGGCAACCTTCAAAAGAATAGATGATATTTTTCCATACCAATAACAAAATAGCAATTTGACCAAGAGATCACTAGAGGATCATTTGCAGATCATTACAATGGTGCTATATGTGTAGAAGAAAAAGAAATAATGGATATACTTCAAACATATTGATATGAAGTTCCTTCATTTATTTTCCTTTATGCTTGAAATTTGTTTTCCATATACCCAAACTATCACTAGATTCATGTTTTCTCAAGTATGTAAAGTTGCAATCGTATTCCTAGCTTTGAACACAGTTATGGATTTGTTCTCCACACTTGAACACAAGCAAAAGTAAGAGGGAGATATGGTTATAGTGTGAGTTTGGATGTAATCCTACTCAAGTAACAAGGTGTCTTGTATGAATTTAGCATTTTCTGCACAATGAATGGTCCTAGAACATGTAAGCAAATAGTAATTAAAACATTTGTAAGAATGTTTTTTTCCCTTTTATTTTTCATTTTTTGAACTAGCTTCCTTCTATCATGATGAAGCTAATGTGCCCATATTTAGAATTACGGGGAACTATTAACACCATATTTTTTGGTTTCTCTAGGTTTAGAAGTTGTGAGTGGGGTTTATTTATTTTTCCTTAGGTACACATCCACAAGAGAGAGCACAAGCATGAGTAAGACCTGACTGGTGGGGCCTATACTAACCGCTTTCATGGACCCAACAAGCCAACGTTGACATTTTCCCTTTTCCTTAACAAAATTGTGGCTTTTTTAAAAGCATGTTGCCATAGGCAGAGAAATGCCCAATAAATGGTAAGCCTATCAAATTTCCATTTCTTAACCCTTTTCTGGAGTAGTGCCTTGCTATACTATTTATGGAAACATAGAAATAGCCAGGACAAACCTCATAGTGAAAGCCCTCTTATTGAAGACCCTCCTCGAAAGTTCACTACCATATGGTCATTTCCACCCCTTCAAATGTGTAAGACACTCTTATATGACTCCACCATTTGACCATACAACTACAACCACAAGGGGATATTAATGTCTTTGATCCTTTTACCAAAAAGGTGCACTAAATCTATTGAATATTTTATCCTATTCCTTTTCTGCTAAATCTATTGAATATTTTATTTATTCCTTTTGTGTTATCTAGACAACTGTATATCTTATATATGTTGCTCCTTATAGAAACTTGTATGAACACTGGAACTTAATGGACATTTGTAGATTATCTTATATGTTTCCTTATTTTGTTCTACTTGTACTTCTTTAGACATATCAGGATACCTTAGGCATATAATAAGATATGATAAGATAAATAATGTTTGAAAAATGACTATAAAATTAGGTCAATGAGACTAAAAGATACATCCAATGTGAATACAATGTGGGACTGCAAAAGAAACTCCTAGGTAATGTTGAAAGTAAGATAAAGAAAGTGAAAAAAAAAGGTGACAATCTAGTGATGTTATAGGTGTGATGTATATATATACTAATCTAATCCAATTTCAGTGAAATATATTTTTTTCCAAGACATGAAGTGTACTTTCAACAATGTTATATATGTTACAATATTTTGGGGATTAGGAAGTTTCAAAGTGGTGCATAATCTCTGATAGAATTTATGATAATTAGGGAAATAATTTCTTGTGCAGGTCATTGTTACCTTCCTTTTTATCACTTGCAATCATTATGAATAGATTTATTGCAGTTTATGTTGGAAAGAATGAGTGTTGAATGTTCATAGTATATTGAAGTTTATGTTGGAAAGAATGAGTGTTGAATGTTCATAGTATAGGACAAGTTTTGATGTTTCAATTCAAGGATACCCAAACCTTTGCTATCTCTTGTGGTTCGATATTGAAGCTACTCTTGAAGTTTTGTAATGCGCTTTTCTCGAAGATGGCCCTTTCATTGTAAAAGGGACAGATATTTCTTCTCTTTCTCCATATGGAATTAATTCAGAGTAGGGGAGGTTGAAATCTAAGTTAATAGAGACTAATGACAGGAATCCATCTGATAATGGATTATCTTTGTCTCAAGCTTTAAATGATGCACTAACAAAAAATATTGAAATGAGCTTTTCCAGAATGGTAAGATTGTATAATGCAGATAGTCTTAATGACAAAGGTTACGAGAATATCTGGCCCTCAAGTAAAGACATTGGTAATTTTCTCGTGTCCATTGCATGTTTTATTGCAGCTAGACATGCCACGGTTTCAAGGGCTATGCTGACTCACATCATGGAATACTTTGGCTCCCAAAGCATACCTTGTAATAGGAGATGGTTTAGATGGATGCGACAGAGAAATCGTCAGAAGAAGAGAAAAATTAATGTTTTCACTTTGGGAAGCAGTCCGAGAGTCAGAGTGGGACTCTGCCTATGCTTTGGAACTTGCTCAGCAGGATCAATTCTATCAGGTATGTTATAGTAGACATTATATGAAGGGCCACTGCTATACGCATCGTACATTGTAATAAATTATGCTTATTTCCAGTATTTTCCATTAAATTTTATACATATTTAATCATAAGGTTGTTTGTTGAGTGACAAATATGTCTGGAGGAATCTAGTACTATATATATGCTAAAGGGCCAGTATATTTCCGCATTGGACAGTTATATAAAAGATGTGGGTGAACCCATATATGTCATCTCTTTTATCAGCAACTTGTTGAAGCAATTGGTATATGTTAATGCTTCAACCTTTGCATTTTTTTGATCTGTAGTCCTTACTCGTATCCCTATTCAACTAAGCAATTATTGTGAAGTAATGTAACAGTTTTTTCCCTTCAGTTATGAATCTCTTCTGGAGAAATTGAGCATTAAATTGATAGGAAATTTAGAATGGTTATGGCATATATTGCATTGGATTTTGTCATAAAATTTGTATAGTATAATGAATTTTGGCTTAAATATTGTTAATTCGACATTAAAGATTAATTTATTTATAAATGTTTGGAGCATGACTTTTGGATGCTTTTCTCATTTCTCAAAGAATCAACATTTCTCTTGCCATTACAACATTTAAAAAAGGAAAATGAACAAATAATGTCTCGACTCAAACCTCATCCAATATATATTTTCCTATATTTGAAGACCATAATTGGTGTTCATTCAAATGGTATCCTTGAATATCCAACAACACCACTAGAGGGAAATTATATTTTCCTATATTTGAAGACCATAATTGGTGTTCATTCAAATGGTATCCTTGAATATCCAACAACACCACTAGAGGGAAATTCAAGAATATCTTTGTTTGGGATGAGAGGAATGGATCAATCTAGGGAACTTAAATATTATTTAGACAGAATATCCACTTTACCTGAACTACTCGGACGTACTGGAATTGAAGTAACAAATTAGATGGCAGAGATATCTTGAGGTGAGTGCAATTGCACATTTCGGATTCGTTCCTTAAATACAAAAATAAAAAAAACAAATTCAATCAAGTTATTGAAATTTTCTCTTTGTCTATGTTTTTAACCCTTCTTTTAGTTATATTTTTTTTAACTTATCATTTGGTGTTCTGTATAGAAAAAATTGGCAAGGGTCACAAATGGAAAAATCATGGAAAATATTGTCAATCCTTAAAAAAAAAAATACAAAATACATTCATTTTTAAAATATAACTAGAAACAACATGAAATAATCACATTACCATATAAGAAGACTGATATATAAAATGTCAAATGATATGTCCACATTATATGTCGACCATTGTTAGTGTCTAGTGAAAAATCAAATACATAATACATATTATATTAAAAAACTGGGACAAGGATTTGTCTTCCTCTTAGAATTTTTCTATTGGGAAATGAGGCTTGCTCCATGGCTAAAATAGGGGCTTCTCTCAAAATTGTATTGTCATACCTTTGGATAGGAAGGGAGGTGTCTGAAAATGACAATTTGGCATATCGTATTGTTGAGATGTAGACTTCTTGGTAGGTGTCATAAAGAGGGTTACCAATAAAAACATGTTGGGAAAGAACCTCTACAAGAGTTATATGGTTTGAGATAAATCCAACATCGAACATGGAGAAAATATCTCAATATCTCCAACATACCTAGATGGCTCCCCCTACATTTAGTTGGTGGACCAACAAAATTCGAGGGCTTGTGTCTGAACTAAAAATCAAACTTCGTCAGAAATTTCTATGACAGGGAAGAGAAAGACATATTCCCAAAACTAAGCCACCTTCAATAAAAAAAAATCAATGGAGGATTATACCAAATAATGGGTAATTCTTGCAACACAAATATTACACATTCCTCATGAAAATATTTTTAAAAAGTGCGTTCTCAGCGTAAGAAGACACATAAGAAATGAAACAAAAATGGTGAACATATATATCGTTAAATAATCCAAGACTAATGTGAAATTAATATAAATGTATCATTAAATCACCCAATAACATCCTTTCATTACCCAAAGAAGACAACCAAAGATGTACTACCTCATCAATAATGATAGTAATCATCATAATCCAAAAAATGAAAAACAATAACAAAATAATTTATATCACTACAAGATCGGCAATCGAGGTCCCCAATGTTGGGCAGCGGAAGCAAAACATAGAATAAAACCAGAGCATAAACTAAGCAAGATTAAACACGCATGAAACCAAGAAAAACAAACACACACTTGACACAATGATTTATGGAAACTCAAATCGGGTAAAAACCACGGGCAATGATTATCGATCTTCTGTTATTCAAGGGAGAACTACAATAGCCTTCACAAACATACAATCATCCTCTCCTCACACACTCACTACTCTCTAGCTCCCATTGTTATCACATTCACATTGTCCTCTACCTCTATGGGTATGCTTGTATATATAACATCTATCACTCAGTTACACAAACTGATCATGAATAGATAACATAGTTACACGAACAATTCATAGGTAGATTGCATGCATGTGCACGTGCATCTGCATCTGCATATTCATGTGCATATCCATGTGACCGCATGGGAAAATTCGTTGGCATGTTTCCAACAATCTCCACCTTGACAACAAGTGATCTAGATGGATCTCAGTGGCCCTCCACCTTTTCCACTGAATCACCATTTTGAGCCTGTGGTTTTGATAAACCATGACATTGATCACCCTTTTGATGAGGAATGGAATGTAATGTCATCTTCATTTGTTAATTACATACATCATGTAATGGTTTTATGTACATGCATAAAACACAACATTAATGCATCGGATCCCATTAGAACTCCGTAGTTAAGCACGCTAGGGCTAGAGTAGTACTGGAATGGGTGATCGCCCATGAAGTACTAGTATTTTACATGCCTATGACATTTTATAAACTTAGTCCAATTTATCCCACATGCATCATGGGAATTGTTCTCCTCTCACTCTCTCATATATAATTGAGGTGAACGAGGCCCTTTAAGCATGCAATGGAGTGTGATGTAAAGCTTCTTGTGAATGAAGCGTAGCCAACATCTCTTTCTTTTCAGAGATAAGCTACCCCATTTTTCGAGTTTGTGTTCTACAGTGTTTTTCTATCTTATTCAGTAATAGAAGTTGGGTTTCACTGTATTTATGTGTTCTCTTCTATATTTTTGTATATTTCATTGCTATATCTCGGTTATATTTTTGTCTTTATGTTGTTCTCAAAATAATATGGATCGGTGGTCTGGATGGGGAGTTCCAAATATTAATAGGGGATCACATTCACTTGTGCTCAACCATAGGCACATCCAACTCAGCAGATCGCTTTCTCACTACGCCTCATAGGAGAATCACACTCACTAGTGCTCATCCACTAGTATCATGTTCACCCATATTTAGCCACAGGCATGACCAACTCAGTAGATCACTTTCTCACTGCGACTCACAGGAGAACCATCTGGAGAATCACATCATATCAACTCTCTACACAAAGGAGACCAGTACATCATTTCACCTCTGTCTCGGAGAGAACGATACATCCAACTCATGGGATTCCTCACCCCAAAAGGGCACACAACACTCCATCTTCGTCTTAGAGAGGAACCACACACCCAGCTCATGGGCTTCCTCATGCCATAGGGGCACACAACATTCCATCTCTGTCTCAGAGAGGAACCACACACCTAGCTCATGGGATTCCTCACCCCACATGGGAGCACAACATTACATATCCATCTCAATAGAGGAACCACACACCCATCTCATGGGCTCTCTCTCAGGTCGACTCACATAGTCCGAGTCTTGGAGGATGTCTCACATAGCTGTAATAATCCAAACTCCCTCTCAGCTAGGGAGGCATTCTCCACTAGGCCAAGTCTCTCACGGAAGTACTCGAATTTCATCTTGGATGTAATCATCATCACCCCTTCTCAGCTAGGGAGGGATTCTTCACTAGGCCAAGTCTCTCATGGAAGTACCTAAACTTCGTCTTGGAAATTGGTTTGGTGAAGGTATCTGCAATCTTCTCATGTGTAGGAGGGTATTGCTCATGTACTTCTTTCATATGCACCATGTTTCTGATTTTATCTCAACGTGTTTCGATCTATCATGAAACACAGGGCTCTCAGAGAGCTTCACATAGCTCTAGTTATCACAATGAATAATAATAGGATCCATCTCATGATCAAATAAATCTGTCATAATCTTGTGAAGCCACACTGCTTCGTGGACTTCCATACTCAATGCTATGTACTCTATAAACTCAAGTCTACACTGAAGGCATATCTCATACCATATCCAATTGTTCCTCATAGATATATCAATACATGTTTCAATGCTATCCAGTGAGTTTGTCTCCGCTGAATCATAAATTGACTAAGTACATTCATTGCATAGCATATATCGGGTCTAGTATTAACCATATGCATTAGTGATCCAATCAGCTATGGATCAATCTCATATGAATCATCATCACTCATTTTCTTCAAATCCATCATCATCGGTGTAGTCATGGATTTGCATTCTGTCATTATGAAATTATTTAATGTCCCCATTGTATATTTTCCTTGACTAGGGAAAATCTCATCATTCCTATGTCATACTTATTTTCCCAAGAAGTAGTGCATCATACCCAGATCCTTCATCTCAAAATCAGAAGTCAAAGCTTGCTTGTATCTAACAACAAGGCTTCCTGAATAAGTCACCAAAATCAGTCTCTCGTCACCAATAATGTAATAATACAGGTTTGGATCATCAAAACTCTTTCTGAAACCCAAACTCATCAAGAATCCATCCATATTCTTGTACCAAGCACGAGGAGTCTGCTTTAGTCCATACAGGGATTTCTTCAACCTGTACACATGAGATTTCTCGTCGTATATCACGAATCATTTTGGCTTCTCGATGTAAAATTCTTCCTCAATCTCATCATTGAGAAAGGTTGTCTTTACATCCATCTGATGTAGTTTCCAACTCATGGATGATAGTATGGATGGAAGTGTATCAAGCTACTGGATCAAATGTCTCATCATAGACAACT
This sequence comes from Picea engelmannii, assembly GCA_009831015.1. NCBI lineage: Eukaryota > Viridiplantae > Streptophyta > Pinopsida > Pinales > Pinaceae > Picea > Picea engelmannii. Next base: position 46,746 of record ML827567.1, on the reverse strand, counting down.
CCGTATGTTTGTGGGAATATTATGGCTACAAGTATTGCCTTATATTTCTCGACACTCCCATTAGCTACATGTCCCTCTGCCCCTTGCAGAGTTTGTCGAGCTTAGACAGAACTTTCATGGCCTATAACAAAGTCTCTGGGAATATCAACTGGAGCAACTGGATTAAACAATGGTCTCCCTCTAAACTACTAAAGGGGAGAAGGTATTCTATTTTCCTTCTTCTCAAATAGTTTTTACTCCCTCTGAGTCAAGTGACTCCCTCTAAAGTCTAAAGGATAACCATCTTCCTTTGTTGTTAACTTGCCTGGAACAAAGAAAGAAACAAAAGGAAACAAGACAAGAATATATCCTAGAGCAGATTCATGAGTACATCTCTAGAATCAAAACAATTTTAAGTATTGTTGTCATAGCTACAACACCTACTTGTAATGTAGAAACCTTAGAAATGTAGGTTAGAGGCATGATAATTAAAACAATAAAACCTGGAGTCTTCACTTCCAGTGTGTTTTTCCTATGAATGCATTGAGATCCTTTTGGATCCACGATTGCAACAACAATTCCTTCTTCCTGCAAGTAGCCTCATGAAAATGATGAAAATAATATATACAAGTGCATACCTGAGAGTGTACACCGATGAAGATTTTTCTTGCTTGTCAATGTCATGATGAGAAATGACATTCCTTGTTTGTTTACCATAGACTAGAAGGAAAATTATGTTGTTGTAGCTTCATGTGGCCACCTGCCACTGCTACATTCTATAAATAGACGTGTTTTCCCCTATAGCCACCTTATACCATATACGTCTTTGCATCAACCTTGTAGTTGTTTTGTTCAGAAGTACACTACTGTCACTTTCAACACTTGTTGTTCTAACGTTGTCACAAATATTCCTCAACACGTTTGACAATATTGAAACTTCAATCTTGGATTTCATCATGAACAAGTGCTTGAGCATGTTGACCTAGAGTTGACATGTAATGATAAGTTTTGGAAATAACAAACATTCCAAAAGATTGACCTCAAGAGTGTAATCAAGGCTTTATTTTTGTTTGTAAATGACATGAGTAATAATGAGAATCTCCTTGCTATCAACCAATGTATTGATTGTCTGAAATACCCTTGAACTGCTAGAACAAATATTTAAGACCAAAAACTTCAAGCAACCACTGTTGTTGTATTTCAGATCTATTAATAATGCAATACAATATTGTGCAAATCATAATATAATATTGCAAATAGATTTTCTTCCTCGGCCATTATGTGCTCCAGATCATCTCCAATACTAAACCTTTGTGGTTCAATAAGTTTCACCAGTCCACTCTTCCCACCTACAAGCAACTCTAGATGAAGTGTTTTCCAAAGTGATATATGCCCATGATAGCCCAATTTAACCTAAACTTTGAATTCCCTTTCAAAAAACAATACTTCTCTATCATCAAATACAGGTACACTAGACATTTATTTTGGTGGAAATACTTTCAACAATTGTTATCGTAAAAATGTGTTCATTTTAGGTAAGGGTAAATCTTGTTCTTCTTCAGCAAGCACTGTTTTCTTACCAATATCTTCAATGCACTTAGGCAAGCGATTATAATTTCCTGTGGAGAAAACTTCAATAGTAGATGGAACATCATAGGCAAGACATCAACAACATCATTCTATATTCACTGGGATATACACTAGCACCACCATTAAATACTTGCATCAATATATGACATCAAAAGATGATAGTATGGAGCTATAGGACAACCTTCTATTGGATAACAACTATGAAAATACAATATATCCCGGATCTAATATTATAAAAGATTTAAGAGAACAAACAAATCTCTTATGCTAGTAAAGTCCCATGTAACACAACAAATACTATGTTCTAGCAAAGAAGTAAATACAAGTACAAAATGACGACCTTATAGAGATAGAAATCATAATTTAGACTTGGCCACAAGGTCTCCTTAATTGTGTTGTCACGGGTTTGTAGTTAGGGCTCTTCCTTATTGTAGTGACTTCAATGAGCCTATGGTTAATGGCTGATCTTGTTCCCAAGCCTACAACCATCTTATTTGGACAGTCAACCCTCCTCATAGAGCCGAGTCAGGTCTGATAGGCCTCCGGCCAGCTTTCGAACTTCATCACAGAAATGGAGAAGGTCTGGCCCTCTCTTAGGAGTCTGCAAGCTTCCACAGCTATCAAATTTGTCTTTTCACTGTGCATATGGTCTTCTTCAAGAACCTCTCTGATACCATGTTGATTTTATGGTAAGATGATGTATTTTTATTTTTCTTATTGTTTAGCATAAACTTGAACCATAACTATTGCACCAAACCAATATCACAAGAAGAATAACCATGAACAAGAACATAAGAAGTATCCCGTGAAACCCTTCTCAAAAAGGGAAGAAAACACAGCCAATAATTTGCTATATTCTTCAAGAGAATGACCTCCCACACCATCACTAAACCCAACACACAAGAGGGTGTTGTAATTCTCATAATTTCATACCACATCTTCTGAAATCATGAGATGACACAATGTTAAGTGTGTTTCCTCAATGGGAATTCACCTTTATTTATATAAGAATTATCACATCAAATAATGTGTCTATTGGCACAATAGGGCCGACCTCAATAACTCAAAACATAATTAATAACTACCATATTAATTATCTTTTACATTAACTATCTTTTACATTAATTATCTTTTACTTTATGGTGGGGCCGACCTGTACCCTTTACATAAAAAATAGGGTTACTAGTAAGTCTGAATCTTGGACAATATAGTAAGGGATCTCATACACCCACTAGTGCTCAACCACTAGGGGCACATCCATCTGTGCTCAACCACAGGGATATCCACATCTCTATCTCACTGCATCTCATAGGAGAATCACACTCACTAGTGCTCAACCACTAATATCACGTTCACTTGTGCTCATCCATAGGCACGTCCAACTCAACAGGTCTCTTTCTCACTACGTCAGATAGAAGAATCACACTCACTAGTGCTCAACTACTAGGATCACGTTCACCTATGCTCAGCCACATGCACGCCCAACTCAACATATCACTTTCTCACTGTGTCTCACAGGAAAACCATTTGGATCATCACATCATCTCAACTCTCTACACAAAGGAGACCAATACATCGTTTCATCTCCGTCTCAAAGAGAACAACACACCCAACTCATGGGCTTCCTCACCCCACAAGGGCACACAACATTCCATCTTTTTTCTCAGAGAGGAACCACACACCCAGCTCATGGGCTTCATCACCCCAAAGTGGCACACAACATTCCATCTCCATCCGAGAGAGAAAACACACACCCAGCTCATGGGCTTCCTCATCCCAAAGTGGCACACAACATTCCATCTCCATATGAGAGATAAAACACACACCCAGCTCATGGTCTTCCTCACCCCACACAAGGGAACAACGTTCAATCTACGTCTCAGAGAGGAACCACACACCCATCTCATGGGAACACCCAACTCATGGGATCTCTCTCAGGTCAACTCACTTAGTTTGAGTCCTGGAGGATGTCTCACGCAATTGTAATCATCAAAACCATCGACCATTTCCCTTGGATGACTAGAACACCTCATTGAATCAGATAACACCTGACTAACGTCACATCAGCCATATACAATTTTTCTTTCTCAATCGAAACACTTCATCGAATCAGTCGACACTCGACTATCAACCCATCGACCATCAATGATTTCACTTGCTCAATTGAAAAACTTTGTCGAATTTTCCAACACCCTACCATTGGCCCATCGAACATCAACAATTTTTGTTTCTCTATCAAAACACTTCACCGAATCAGCCAACACATGACCATCGACCCATTGATCATTGAAGCTTTCTCTTGGCCGACACCAACACTTAGAAATTTTCGATCAAACTCCCAATGAATTTGGACCATCGATCCATCATTCAAAAAATATCTCAGCCATTGATCTATCAAACTTTTTCCAACTCTATCGAGACTCGACCATTGACCATCAAACACTTCTTTTGGTTGAGCCCAACTCTTCGCCAATATTGTCGATCTAACCATGTGTCGTCGGTGAATTTTGTTGGCGAGCTTCAACACTTAGATATTTTTGATAAAATCCTAGGTCAATATGGATCGTCGATCTCCCAACCAAAATTATCTTGACTGTCGATCGACTCCAACCTCCCATCAACCAAAAACGAATCCAGAGCATCAATTTGTTTCATCCTCCCAACTTCTGAAAATGAATATTGGTGGTTCGCATGGTCGACCTTATTAAATAGAGAAATAAATATAATTTTTTTAATTTATCTCAACGAATATAAGTCATTGATCTCAAGATAAAACATGATCTCAACCATTGATTCAATGAACTCTGTCAAGTGCTACATGCATCCATTAAAAATCAAATTTTGACCTTCTACATCGAATTTAACTCTGCAATTCTATAGATCTAATTCATTGAGCCTCTCTCAGAAAGTCTAGAGTCATTTAAACTTGGATTTTTCTCTTGAATTTGGGGATTTCTCTCTTGAATTTGGGGATTTCTCTCTAATTTTCATCATTTTCCCCCAAATTCGTCACAGAAAAATCTTTACAATGAAGTTTACCCAAATTCACACTGGTTCTTGGCCTATATGGGTCCATTGTTGAACCATAATATTTGATACCACTATGTAACGTAACCAACCCCCAACTGGGTCATGTCACTTGCTAAAATGATCCAAACTAAATTTATGATACTAATTCTAAATGCAAAAATAAAACACAACATGACATTCAAGCTCATGCAACTATATATGTTGCTTAAAACATAAATGCAATTTATTAACTATGCAGTGCAACAACTAAATCCATACAAAATTATTCAATTAAATAAATATTTGAATGCATCATTCTACTCACAGCAAGCAATAATAACCAAATATATCTCATCGTAAATTGCATAGCAGCTATATCAACATTATACATGAATGAACACATCAAATAGAACACATATCTTATAAATTTTCAACCCACTGTCGAGGTCATATGTTCCTCCCAAGCATAGCCTTATTGTTGTAGTTCTCAATAGAAAATACCCTCGAGCTAGGGCTATGAATCCACAAGAGATGGTGTTCCCTAAGGCTAGCTAATTTCCCCCTCTCAGCAATCAAAATCACAACTAATTTGAGTCCACCATCTCTCTTCCCCTCAACCTACACAACCCAATGGATGAAATACCCCTTCACTCTCACAGTCCCTCGGGCCTTTCCACTCCCCTCTAGGGATTCCAACATAGGTTGGACATGAGCTCTACTTACGTGGACCTCAAGAATTCTATAACTACAAACATGAATTATCTCAGCACCCAAATGCATGCTTCCTTGATGAATTTTTAATAGCACGTTACTCCAAGGCACTCAACCTTCTTATCCATGAATTCATAAGCTCCAAACACCTACCAAATTTTCTCACAAAAGATACCTTCAAGTTTCGACACTCAAAAATCCATTGTTGGTGAGAAAAATCCATGTAAAAACTACTATCTATCCAAAAATGTGAATGTGCAATTATAGTCCCCTACCCATACAAATTTCCCTTCTTTCTCTTGTTTGTTTGACTTGCACTAGATTCCCCAAGTTGATTGTACTCAACCCCCATGCTCTCAATAACTATTGGAAGTGACTCTCACACGAACCCTCTTACATGAATTCAGTGATTAGACTATAGAACATTCAACAACTAATGGAAGGTTCATGGTAAGGATACTTTAGAAATAAATGGTTTGGATTTAATAAACATGCATAATCTCCTCCCCTTGAACCCCCTTCACTCTCTTGTGGATAACTATCTCCCCAATTCTTCCTTCGTTTGTGTCCATAGCCATACATTTTATTCATTATATTCAATTTACATTAGTTACATATTGCATCGCTTTGGCTCTTGGCCATACACTACATTTACAATATAGATCACTAATTTTGGGTTTGAAAGTGGGGATGTTACAAAATGGATGTAAAGTCAACATTCTTAAATGGGATTTTAGAGAAGAAGTACATGTAGAGAAATCATTAGGATATGTGATAAAAGGACATGAAGATAAAGTGTAAAGATTGAAGAAATCTCTCTATGGGATTAAGAAATCTCTAAGAGCTTGTATAGAACGATTGATTCATATATGATTAGTAATGGATTCAACAGAAGAGTAGTGAGCCAACATTGTATACAATGGTGAATACGAGAGGTTAAATATTGATTCTTCAAAACTATTCACACAGTTTAATTCCATAAATGATGCAACAAATATTGGTTGTTTGTTTATATGTTGATGATATGACCTTCATGAGAATTCTATTAGTAGAGAAGTTTAAATCAGCCATGACAAAAGAATTTGAAATGACAGGTTTGGGGTTAAATGAGATATTTCCTTGGTATTAAAGTCATCAAATTAGATTTTGGATTTTTTTTTGTTTCAAACAAAGTATGCCGATGATGAAATGTAAACCAACACCAAATCCAAGTGTAATAGGGGAAAAATCTTAGCAAAGAGGATAAGAGATCCAATGTAGATCCAACTCTATTCAAGAGATTCATTGGCAGTCTCACTAAACGTTCACATTGGAAAGTTGACTAAATAATTCTGAGATATATTGTTGGAACAACAAGATATTGTATATAATATTCCAACACTAGCAATGATTCCTTGGTTGGATATAGTGACATGAAGAGTACTTCGCAATATGTCTTCCATCTTTTTTTTAGTTTGATTTCATGGGAATCCAAGAAGCAACCCATTGTGACAATATCATGAGTAGAAGATGAGTATGTAGCAACTTGTCAAATAGTTTGATTGCGTAGAGTATTTGGTTATCTTCAACAAGGACAAGAAGGACCAACTCCACTATATTGTGACATCCCTCTCTAAAAGAACCATGTCTTTCACAAAAAAACAAACATATTAATACTAGGTATCATTTTATTAGAGAGTTTGTAAACAATGGTGAAATCATATCTCTTTGGGTTTCATAGACAAAATTTAAGTGGTGTAGGGTTTCATAGACAAAATTTAAGTGTTGTAAATGTTGAAGCACTTAGCGAATTAGATTTAGTTTTTCTAGACATTACACCTATTGTAGAGTATTTGTATTTATATCTATATATTTATATCTCATTTATGAAGCAATGGAAGTGTGAAATTCAAAGGTGATCTTCTTTTAGTTAATTAGTTAATGAATGTTGTAATATTCACATTTTTTTTTCACACGAAAAAAATAGTTCCACTGTTATTCTTATAGAATCAAATGAAACTTCTAATTACAATAAACGGATTTCCAAGTGTAGAAAAGCCCTGTTCTATTCAATTGAATCATGAGAGTACAATGTTTGTCTTTTTCCTTTTTTTTTCCCCTTATAATATTTCTGATTTTTGTCACCTTATAGGATCTGTAGTTTGTCTTCTCTAACTATAGTTCCATTAAAAAACTCTTCAAAATAAAGCCACCCTGGTTCATCTTTTAGAGCTTTCTTGGATAGGTTGTCAGCTATTTTGTTGAATTGTCTGTGAATGTGCATAAAATTTAAGGTTTCAAAGCCTTGCTTTAAGTTGCTAATCTTATCCTTCCATTGGCTAAGGTAAATTATCTCTAGTTTCGCTTTGTTACTAATCCAGTCTATAGTAACCTTAGAGTCCCCTGCCACCATTAATTTCTTGATAGAGAGATGAGTGGCAAGATAAAGAAGTCCCCATAATCCCAGCAACTTAGCTTTCATATTGTTCCCTGTGCCTCCAACAAAATGTTCTTGGATGTTGTGTCCACGAGTGATTTTTAAGTAAATACCTATACCACAATTGTCTATTGAAGCTGCCCCATCAAAGAAGCCAATGGGGTTATTGTTGAAGTAGGTCGGGTTAAGTAGTGTGTATGTTTTATCTGCTTCCTCTTTAGGTAGATGTTCTTGTAAAGAGGTGAGAATTTTCTGGTAGAGTCCTTGAACATTCTTGGTAAGATTGTCAAACAGAATTCTGTTTCTAAATTTCCAAATTTCCCACATAAGCAGAAGGGGAATGTGTTTATGATTTGGCAATTTGAGGAACCAAAATTTGAGATTTTCTTCGATGGTAGCCTTGTTCCACTCAAAGTCAATTCTCAAGGAAGTGAGTATTTGACCCCAAATCATTTGTGTAATCGGGCAGTCCACAAAAAGATGTGTGACTGACTCTTTTGCCTTAAGACATAAAGTGCAGATTGAAGGACCAATTCCTCCACATTTTTGATAGTTGATACCTGTAAGTAGTCTATCTTCTAAGCATAGCCACAGGAAGCATATGATTTTGACCGCTACCTTCACCGACCAAATAGTTTTGTGCCACCATTGCCC